>JAADXZ010000843.1:0-12534 GCA_023338055.1 Phytopythium mirpurense
CCCCCCCCCCCCCGACTCCCAACGTCGTATTTTACGGCATCGCGTTTTTGCAATGTCGTAAGTTACGACATTCGTTGCCGAACAATAGAAAATGGCTCGGATTTCGATTTTGCATACTTTAGTCAAGTGACTTTTGGGCCATTCCAAATGATAAGAAGACACAAGTTTTTGAGAAATGTGAAGTGAGTGACCAGAAACGAGGCAACAAATTTGGGCTAGGGTTGACATGAGTTGGAGGCGCGGAGCAACGGATGCCACTCATTTCAGATTTTGCCCGATGGCGCGCATCCGGTCGAGCCCGCGGGGAAGGGCCGCCGCCGTCACCGCCGTCGCCCGCGACATCGACTTCCCCCATTTCTACAGGCAGCTGCGGGCGGCGGGGTTGACGCACAAGCAGCCGAGCGGGCTCCAGACGGAGTGGACGTACATCAGCCCTGATGGTGGTGCAGTGTTCGTCGGCGAGCGCGCCCTGCTCGAGCATGCGTTGAAGATAGGTCTTTTGGACGAGAGCGCGGCGATCCCCAGCACGAGCGCGGCCCCGAGTACAAGCGCAGCGGCCCCTAATACGAGCGCGGCGGCCCTCAGCACGAGCGCGTCCCCCAGCACGAGCGCCGCGGCCCCCAGCACGAGCGCGGCGGCCCCCAGCACGAGCTCGGTGTCCATCAGCACAAGCACGGCGACGCCAAAGAAGTCCAAGAAGACGCGCGGCAAGAGTGCCTCGCCTGCGACGTCGAGCGCCTCGCCATCTACGCGCATGCGCCCGCCGCGTCACGCCGCCGACCCTCAGCACGCCTTTCACAACTCGGAGCGGGACAGTTGGGACGAGTGGCCGCAAGACGGCCTCGAAGAGGGGAACGACGACCGAGAGCGCTGGTGGACCGAGTAGCAGGGCAGGATCGGCGTCCGCCGCGCGTACGGCGGCGCTGAGCGCGAGCGGCACGGTTCCAACGCCTGCGAAGGCCGCGCGTCCTGCGGCGAAGGGTGCGCCGGGCAAAAGCCGTGCCCACAAGAGGGCCTCGTCGAGCGAGGAGGACGACAGCGACGATGGTGTCCGCCTGTCGCAGATCGATACCAGCGTGCAGCTCTCCCAGCGCACGCTGAGCCAGCTCTTCGGGAGCGACTCCGAGGACGACGACGAGTTGTTGCAGGCGGCCGTCGCGCACGCGTTTGGGCTCTCGCTTAGTGACCTCGCCGCCGACGTCTCGCAGCACGAGGGCGCTGTCTCTTTGCAGATGCTGTCTGAGGCGTCGGGGCTCGAGAGCGACACCGCCAGACCTGAGTCTCCGTCTGTTCCTGCCGCTGCGGACCGTGTTCTCTGCTCGCGTGGGGTGATCAAGAATGACATCAACTTCGTCGCCGACGACGAGAGCATGGGCGACTACGAAAGCTTCAGCTCCGATGAGAGCGACGGCGTAGGACTCAAGGATGACGACGATTCCTCGCTTCTCGGCGGGGAAGAAGATGACGACGATGTGCTGTCCTACGGGGACGCGGTGCAGATGGATCGTGCTTTCGTGGAGGCGCTCCAAGTTGGAGCGGACCGCCTGAGCAGGAAGGCGAGACTGGAGCGCGAGGACAAGCTCAAGGCGATGAAGTGGACGCCTGTCTCCTCCGAGTTCGAGGCGGACGCGCCGGCGTACGACGGCCTCAGGAGCGAGAAGGGCCGACCTTTCCCCGAGCTCCGCGCGGTGTGTCACTCGCCGCTGGAGGCGTTTTTCTTCTTCATGCCCAAGTCGATGTGGGCGGGCATCGCGACGGAGCCCAACAGGTACTGCATGCAGAAGTGCGAACGCCGCGCCGCGGCGATGCGGTCCAAGCAGCCGCCCTCACGCCGCGATACGCTGCACCAGATTTTCCGCCGGCTGAAGGCGAAGCCGGGCTACCAGCCCCACGAGATACTGCACGTCATGGGGCTGCTGGTCGCGCGTATGCTGTGCCCGCAGAAGCGGCGCTTCGCGGCGCACTGGACAATGTCGGAGGACAGTGCGCTTCCCGCAGGAAACTTTGGGCGGTTCATGTCGCGGAACCGTTGCCAAGACATCCTGCAGGACTTGCACATGGTCGACAACGAGGCGCCGCGCACCCGTGACAAGCTGTGGAAGCTGCGTCCAGTCATCAACAAGCTGCAGGAGCGCTTCCTGGTGGCGTGATCTCTTCCGGCGGTCTTCTCGTTCGACGAGGGCGTCCTGCCGTCGACGTCACGTCGGAACACGACGCGCATGTTTATGCCCGACAAGCCGCATCGCTACGACTCCAAGATGTTTATGACGTGCGACCCAGACTCCGCGTACTGCTACCGGTACGTACACGCTGTTTTTTTTTGAGTTGATGTGCATGTCGTATCTTCCGGCAATGGTTATGGAATCTGACTTCTTCCGTCGTCACTTCCTAGATTCGAAATGTACGCTGGCAAGCGCAACGCTGGAGACGGGGGCGAGTCCACATTCGACCACAAGACGGGTGCTATTGCTGTGGTCCGGAACCTCAAAGTCGTGCTGAGTTCTACTCGGTACGCGTGGCATGCGGTCGTAGTGGACCGCTACTACTCGTCGATCTTGCTCGCGATCGAGCAGTTGCAGATAAACGTGTAAGTGATTGGCACCATCATGACGAACCGATTGGGCTACGACCACAAGGTGAAAGATGGACGTAAGACCCGCCCAGCGAGCATCGCACGCGGGACGTTCACGTTCTCCCGCTCTGTTGCTGTCCCGTGCATGGTCGCCTTCCACTGGTGGGACCGCAAGCCCGTGCACTACTTGTGCACGGATGCGGTCATGTCCGAGTCGTCGATCGAGCGCAAGGTGAAGCGCGCGGGCGCGATCACTGTTCCGTGCCCGGCCCCCGTCACCGACTACCAGCGATGGATGGGCGGAGTTGATATGCACGATCAACTCCGCCTCCAGAGCTACTCGCTGCAGCTTTCGACGCGCTTCTCCAAGTACTACAAGAGCTTGTTCCTCGGGTTCGTCGACCTGGCGCTGGTCAACGCCTACATCTCGCACAAGGAGGCGGCCAAGATTGTGGGGACAACGCCGATGAAGCGTGGCGAGTGGCTGAGTGTCCTGCACAACCAGCTTTTGCAGCTCAAGGCGGAGGACTTTGCTGGCGTTCACGCGACTCCTCCCACAGCGACCAAGCGCAAGCGGTCCACCGTTCGGCTCGCCCACGCGCTGGAACAGGCGGAGGACTGGGTGACGGTCAGCGGCGTCCAAAAGCGCCGCCAGTGGTCCTGTAAGGTGTGCGCTCTGCTGCAGACCGAACCCAAGAAGAAGAGCTTCGCCACCACGTCCTTCTGCGAGCGCTGCTCGGTCAACAACGCCAAGTGTTGGCTCTGCAACAAGATCCGGCGTAAGTACGGCGGCATCGACAAGACTTGCTTCGAGATATGGCACGATGACTTTGGCGGGGGTTAAGCGATCTCACGCACCTTGGGGAAGCGTGTCGTTCTGCGCCGCCCGGGCCAGAAAGAAGGGAAGCGGCAGACTCGTCGGGAGCTCCAGATGCGCGGCGAGGACGGGGACGACGAGGAAAGCGGAAGTGACAGCGACTCGAAGTGATTTGCTGCCTGTGTGTCACGTGATGAGTGTGGGAATGGCTGATTTGCAATGCACGACTTTTGAAATGAACGTACCTTTTCTTCTTCGTTCTGGCTTGTGTCTTGACCGAAGCGCATCATCATTTTCGGGAATGACTGGGTTCACTGTGCAACTCTCCTGAGAGCATCACCCGAATCAAGTCGGATGTTACGACGTTGGCGCTTCAAAACCGTCCCCGATGTCGTATGACTTACGACATTATTTCTGAAACCTGCTGAAAACTTATATTCCTAACCCCATGTCGAACATTTGCTACATACAAATTTCAAATGACTCGCCTACGTCGTATAATACGGCATTGTTTAGTGTGCTCTGAGGCAAAAATCTTGAGATTCGGGGGGTTAAAAGATTGCGAATCTGCTTCGACGTTATCGGGAGTTCTGCATATAGAAAGAGAGTCAGCTTTCGATACGATGGATCCCCACTCACTCCGATCAGTTTGCTTACCAAGCTGGTCGCTCACGAACTGGGTGATCTGCTTTGTGCCCGTGCTGGTTTGGACAAATGCGTCCAGCGTCCCGAGAGGTTCATCGCTCATGATGTGGTTCACGTTTGTGAATTGGGCGTAGTGGGCCGGCGTCAGTCGGTGATTGTGCACGTTGTTCTGCAATGGGCAGAGTGCGTCAACACCGATACTCGCCGTCATCATGAGCAAACAAACTCTCGTACCTCCGTTGTGACCAAAATTTCCCATCGCGTTGCGGCGGTGGTCTGCACGCAGACGGGCCGAACGAGGAAGTTGGCGCCGCAACCAATGAACTTCGATGCTTTACCGGGCCTCTTGCCTGTGCCACGGGACTTCTGTTGGCATCCGAGCTTGCAGCAGTACTCTCTCCACGCGTACTGCAAGTCCAGAGGCAGTTGCTCATCGGCTCTGTGTCTCTTGATCTGCTCGTGGTTGTACTGTGTGAGCGTCTTCGAGTATCGGGTCCGATAGAAGGTCAGGGTGCGCTTTTCATAGTCCACGAGGAACTTGAACCAGGCTGCTCAGTCTGCAAACCTGCGACCAAGGATTGGCTCCACGCGTTCACGAATAACAGGATCCTCGTCTCTTGCGTCAACAGCACCATCACAGTCAGAAATAGAGCAAAAACGAGACGGAGTACTGGATGACTTGCCTTCCTTTTGGACATCGACTTCAGGCACATATGCAGCGCCACTGTCCTCCACGCCGTCGGTGTTACTGGATAGGTCGATCCCAGGCCCGCTCCTCTCTCTCTCTCTCTCTCTCTCTGCTGCTTGTTTCTCTTCTTGCCGTGATGGCGCGAGCTCTTTCCGCGCTGCTGTTTACAATCCTTTTGGTGGCTTCGCACTGCACACATCACGTTAGTACTGTACATCACGATCCTAAATCGACAGCGACTCCCACCTTTGCTGGCGCACGCCGTGATACCAGACCGGCTCTCCGCGCTGTCACGCGCAGTCGTGACTTGCGTAGACGGCAAGAAATTCGTATCGCTCTCACTTTCGTCGATTGCGAGAGTGTTGACGCGCTTTATCAGTCGCTTGCGAGCTAGCATTGACGCGCGAGTCAACTCCATCGCGGATTCAACCCAACTCAAAAACATAAAAACACATCACACCTTCGACGCGTGGCTCATCATCCGGGTCACCGCTACCAGCATCGTCGTCGCGAGCGCACCACCTGCGCTTGGCTAGAGCGGTCATTTAGCCCGCACCCTGCTCCAAACCGCCGAGGTGCGTCGGTCCTACGAGCTGCCCCACACCGGACCGTCAAGTTGCGCACCTTCTGCACGACCGTCAGGCTCTAGCACGCGCGTGCTGCTTCAAATCACCGAGCCGCGTCAGTTCCGCAAGCCGCCCACACGCGCGTGCTGCTTCAAACAGCCAAGCTGCATCAGTCCCGCGACCCGCCCACACGCAGGACCTTATAGTTGCGCACTTTTAGCGAATCACGCTTGTTTCGGCCGGCGCAAAATAGGAAATGAGGTGCTGAAAAAAAATGTAAAAAATGGACCGCGAGATCTAAACCGGTAATTGTGAGGAGCTACTGAACCGCGGTTAGAACTGGGAAAGGGGTTGGGACGTGGCGTAGTCTGCAAACGATCTTTTAAGAAATAACAGGTGCTCAAGGTGCTTTAAAAAGTTGATTTTACAGGTGCGGCAGTACTATACATGACAACTCATACGAGCACAGTGTAACCAGAGTTACGGTTAAATTTGCGAAAGAAGACGGTAATTCGTCTGGTGCGTCAGAAAGTCCAATTCGACGATTTTTGATTTATTCCGACACATTTTATTTTTTTAATGAGCTTAATTTTTTTAGCCAGTATTAAATTTTTCCGGTACTTATAGAGATTGTTTGAGAAAACCTGCTTAACCCTTTCGCGAACCTATGGTCCTTTTTGGACCATTTGGCCCGTGGTACTCGAAAGTACAACGAAAACCGGCCTATGGTCTGTTTTGGACCATGATGCTGAAGTTCAACTCCCACTCTTCTTCTTCAAGTCAACTATTTTTTTGTCCAATGAAAGCTTCTCATTTATTTAGGGTCTTGCAATGAATCCGAGTAAAATACGATTTGACATCCACTCCATGCAATATACAATGAAAAATACGGGGGTACGGCCAGATTTTGGAAAGAAAACCGTAAATATTTCCTTTAGAGGAGTTGAGCTCAGTAAAATACAAGTGACGCTCATCTAGTCAGAAGAGAAAGCAGCCAATCATTACACAAGTGCACACACTCAAGTTCTTTGTTACAGATCCAATACTTTATTCAAGGTAACTACGTACAATTGCCCCCTTTCTTGGTATATCGTCCGTGGAATCTCATAGTTTATCTCATATATACGCGTGCATTGTTCGATCCGCCACCAAATGGCTATCTCTACTATCACGGATGCCGACGACAAGCAGCTTGTACAGCTGACAAAGAAGTACGAAGATACTGGCTGTCGTGTGGCATGGACGGAGGTGGCCAGGAAGATGCGGCTGGCGAGGCGGACGCCCAACGAGCTTTGGCGTCGTCTAGACGCGCTGAAAAGGACGTATGGGTTGGAACTCTCGAAGTTTCCGCCGTGCTTCTTCGGACGCCCTGTTCGGCGACATCCGCGACAGCTACCTCGTCGCGAGACTACTCGGGATAGGTCAAGCAACAACAATGTGGACGAGATGGCGTTCCTGCTCGGGTCACAGACCAATCTTGACCTCGATTAAACCGATTTGAGCCAGTATGGCCTGATTTACACCCCTGAGCAGCAGTCAGAGCTGGCAACGTATACCTCGACGAAAGTGCCCGTGGTCGTCGAGCGCGCAGCCGCCATGAAGGTGTCGGGCGATTTGGCTCGAATTGCCTCTCTGGACGAAGTTTTCGTTGCACTTGAAGCGCTGTATGGCTGCGTGACTGCCGGCAGCGTACGAGCCCCACTCCATACACCGCACTACAACGTCGGTGAAGTTCTACCACGCAGCATCGAAGCTATGGTGGGCTGTATCGGCGGCTTCACCTCAGCCGACAGATTCCTCGACATAGGTGCTGGACTCGGAAACGTGGCAGTCCAAGTCGCTCTCCAGACGGCCGCCGCGAGCTGCGCGAGCATCGAGGTGCGCCCCGACGTCTTCGGCATCGACGCATACCGCATAAAGCGTCACGTGCAGGCGTATCCGCAGCTGTGCCGCGTCCAAGTCGTGCTTGCAGACGTTCGAGATGATATTCTGAGCACCACGCCGCCTTTTGATTCTGCCACAGTCGTCTACACAAACAATGTCGTGTTCGAGACCGACGTCAATGTGCACTTGCAGAACGAGCTTAGTCGGCTACTCCACGCGCGGGCGCTGATATCAACGCTGGCGTTCTGTCCCCGTCACAAGCGGCGCTGTCGAGCAGAGTTTTGTACTCGTTGGCGACTTCATACGAAGCTGGAGGCAGAAGGTAGTTGGACATCTCACTCAGTGCCATTGTTTGTGTATTTGAGCAATTAGACGTGGCTACAGAGCAATCGATCGCACTACAGAGCGTGTAGGTTTGGTAGTGCCTGACATCTGCTTCAACTTGTAAAGCGCTGACGACGCCCTAATGTTGCCGTTCTCGTTGAACAGCTTGCGCGCGAGATAGTACTTGTGAAACTTTTCCCAACATGTCCACGTGCTCTCGACGCACTTGAACGGGGCCGGCGTCGTGTAGTGCACCATCTGACAGAGACACAAGCGGTGGTTGATGCAGTAGTCGGTCACCACCGTGGGTACCCGGCCTTCCCATTTGCAGACAACGCACCACCGTCGCTTCTTGTTGTTGCCAGCGAAGAGTTGCTTCGACAGGACGGTTTTGGACGCTAGCTGCTGGGGGCTGTCGTCGCTCGCAGCCGGAGATGATCGAGTCGATCGAGTAGACGACGTAGGCGACATGAACCGCGGCATGTTGGTCGCGACGCCGCACGACCCGTACGCAACCCGCTCGTCTCCAGGCGCTTTCTTCCACTTGCCGGAGAGCAGCTCGAACACCAGCTCCGTCATGTAGGTGCGATGCCCGTCCCGATCGTCGGCAATCGATGCGTGGTTGCCAAGGGCCATCCTCCTAGACACGAAAGCGTTGCAGCGCGCCATGTCGATGATAGCCATGCTCAGCATCTTGTGCCACTTCTTGAACGAGTAGCCGTCGGCCACTGAGAAGCGCCCGCGCAGCTGGTCGTGCCTGTCGCCTCCTTGCATGTTGGTGTTGTAGTTCTTGATGCACACGGGACTGGTATATTCGCGCCTCTCGCCACCGACCATCCTCTTCACCGTGGTTGTGGCTGACGCGTCCGCATTCGATACAATCGTGACGATAGACCCGTCGCACCACGACACTACCACCATGCGGTCCTTGGGGGAAACCCCCTGTAGGTAGTCGCCGCGGCTGCTTTTGTTCTTGTCCACCACGACGTGGCGTGGGAAGTGCTTGCTGTTGCCTCTCACTGTACCACGACCGTACAGGCCCTTCACGCGCAGTGCTTGCAGAAGCTGGACGGAGGTGTAGTAGTTGTCGGAGCTTACGACGCGGTTGGTGAAGTAGTAGGGTTGGACGACTTCAAGGAAATGCTACCGAACTAGCGCCGCCTCTGCTATCTCTGCGCCGAGGCTAGAGGCCTCGTCATCTGGAACAACTCCGTCGTAGCGATTGCTGAATGTGCTATGCCCATGGAGGCGGTAGTTGAGGACGAGCCACGAAATCGAACAGCACGCCATGTACAACTTGAAGTGATACTTGCCCGATGGCTTCATCGGGTTAAAGACGATGAATTTGCGCCAAAACTTGGACCTGCACGCGATGCTTGCCTCATCCAATGCTATGTCTCTCCCAGCTTCGACGTATCGCCCACATGTGGTCTCCAGCAAGTTCAGGACGTTTCGAATGCGGGCGGCGCCGTCTCGCTCCAACATCTCAGGCGTGACCGAACTTCGGAGGCAGAATGCTTGACGCAGTGTCTTGAACCTTCGCAGCGGCATGACATGATCGAGACCCGTGCTGGACTCCGTACCAAAGATCTTGTCCTCGACCTGTGCACCCCAGTAGTTCGCGTACTCGCCCTTGTCGTTCAGGACCATGAAGAAGAGGATACCAAAAAACTTCAACAGCTCGTCCACGGTGACATGGGTTGCAGTGAAATGTTGTGCTGCACGGCGTAGTTGTTGGTCTCTTATGCCACTTGGCGCCAAAAGAACAACAGCAGATAGGTCAGGAAGCTCGACGAGGCTGAGTGTTCGAACAGATAACGGAATTTTGGCCAAAGGCGCGTCTCTGTTGTTCCATCGTCGTGCTTGTACAAGTCATCGGGGGCTTCCAAATGGGCGTCGTGCTCGAAGCACATGCTGTCGATCGCCTCAACTTCTGCGAGGTCTGTCGGCACCTTTGTGGTTGGCTTGTACGCGTCGAACTTGTCCACCAGGCCCTCGAACTCGCCACCTGGAGATGCTATCTTGTCGTCAACAGTATTGCACAAGCCTGCCACCCGCTCTGTCCGTCTCCGACTGACAATACCAATGCGTAGTTTCGCACGCCGCGCTGTACGTTGGCAAGGCTGAGCCTCTCGACTCGGTTCTGGAACTGCGAGTCCAACCACCGTAGCTCGAACAGGGCTTCCTTCTTCTTTGTCTTCTTTGTAATGCGACAGATTCGACCTGTGATGTAAGTCGTTCCCACCGGCTTGTAGATGTCGTAAGACATCCAGCTCTCCGTTGAGCGTGAAAATGAAGCCAGTCAACCAATGTAAAGGTCAGATAATGTCTTGGGCGTCGCAGGTGCAGCGTCTGGACTGACACTGTCGATCGCTGTCGTGGCCGAGGTCGCGTCGCCAGAGTCAAGCGTGCTCAGGATGCCCACCGAGCTCGCCGCCACCGGGAGACCGTCGCCGGTGTTGATCGTGCCGCGCACGCGCGCCGTGGTCGACGCCTCCCGCGCCGCAGGTCCAGACACAGGCTGCGTGCGTTATTATAGTCAACACGCGTTTCATCACGAACAAATCCGTACCTGTGCCAAATCTCCGTCGTGTTGCGGTGCAGCGGGTGGCAGGATGGCGGCACAGGCCGCCGATGCACCGTCGAGGTCGAGACGCCGCTTTTTAGCTCGCCGCATTGCGCGCCAAATCTGAAATGAACGGTTTTGGATACCGCGGGAAAATTGAATACTGACGTTTGAATTGTGCACAATACCAATTGTTTAATCAACATCAATGCGTACAAGTATTTGAATTGTACTCAATTCAACGAATTTGCAAAATGTATACAAAAATATACTGTATTGCGTACATCCCACTAATTGTCAAAACCAATACATTGACCAAGTAATTTGCGTACGTTTCTGTATTGAAGTCTACAATATAGACCAAAAGAATTGCACGAAAAACGTATAGTGAGCTCAAGTGTTATGCGCATATCGTTCACTTTGATCTGGAGTGACTAGTGTGCCGTCGCCATAGTCAAACCCAAGGATGCTGCGTACAGTAGCAATACTAAATCTACTTCGAGGTCAATGCAGTCTGCATTCTTGTGCTGCCGAGCGCTCGGCGCGTGCCCTGGATTCGTGCGATTGCACTAACCCGGACATAAATGTACACAATATAAACGGCTCTTTCAGCGAGAAGTTGCGATGAGGCTAGCTGCTCAGCACGAATGTCTATATAGATTCGCTCGCCATTGAACCGATGCTCAAAACCACTGAACCATGTTTCGATGCCTACTATTGCGGCCGCGAAAAGCTTGCCGGCTCGTAACTGCGCTGGCGCAGCGCGCGAATCGGTGGCGATTTCGCGCCATTAATCAATTTGATTATTGAACGAATAATGTGCATGGCGCGAAATCATTCAATATGATTGAAGGAATAATGTGCATGGCGCGAATCGCCACCGACTCGCGCGCAGCACCAGCGCAGTCGCTGAAGCGCGCGCTTTCTCAAGTTTTGGCGGGAGTCCTTAGAGATGAGCAGAAACGAAAATTACGTTAAGTTTTACTAGTCTCAAAACCATGATTTCCATGGTGCGCCCGTCTGACATGGCAATGAATATACATGATTTCAGCCAATAATATTCATGGAAATTTTACTTCGATTTAGGGAGCCAACCACAAAATTCGCGAGCAATACTAAGTGCTTTGCGAGATGGTCATTTTTGGACCAATCTGAAGTTCAGAGCATCCAATGTCCCACGTTGTGCCTACTGTTGCACCGCTTGGACAAGTACCGTGATTTGCGAGATGGTCTATTATGGGCCATTTCATATTCAAGTGACTTGGATTTGTATAGTATAGTTAGGGACTTCGTTCGCGAAAGGGTTAATAAGAGTTTTATGTGCTGCCTTGTATTTAAAACATGGATATACTTATATAAAATTATGACAATTATTATATCATTCGTCCCACTGCTTGACACGATATGAGTCCGACGTAAACACTTGTCAGTTTTTGACACTTTTTAAATAATTATGACACTTTGAGGCATACAAACATCAAATAAATGAGCACGGTAAACACTTGCCAGTTTTGACACTTTTAAAAATGCAAATTTGTATTTTGTACCTAGTGGCGGCACAGAATTTAAATTATACAAGTACCAGTATAAATATTATGTAGCGCCTAGAATCATCGACTTCAACATGGGAATGTCGGTTTCGGTCGCCAGATTCGCCAAAGGCTCGCCGCAAATGCCTCATTTCCGAATTCTTCGCCAGCCACCGCCGCCACCAGCAACGCCAACCACCCGCAACATGCCACACACGTGCTATCTCTTGTACTCGCCGCCAGAGGGCTCCCTCAAAGAGATCTCGGCCTCCGCGTGTACCTGCATTGGGTACACCGTGGATGCTCACCGATGAATCGGCCAGCACAACGGCGAGCTCCTGGGAGGAGCTGCCGCCACGGCGGAAAGGCAGTGGCAGACCGTCCTCGTCGTACACGGGTTCCTGTCGAACAAGGACGCAATTGTATGTAAGTGGTCGTGTATTCGTGCTTTGTATCTACCGAATAAGAGATATCATTGAGCGCACCTGATCTGCACGGCGTCTGCGGCCCCAGCTGGTTGCACACGACAGGACATCTGCACAATACATTCGCAGCAGCAGGAAAAACTGTTGAATAGATTTCCAGCCGGTGTTTGTCCAAACCAAAGAATCAAGAGGCGTGTGACACTGGCAATGAGTGGCGCCTGCGAATCTCTGGGCGTCCGCCGCCGACGGTCTCCACGCTCATTCAGTGCTGGATTGACCGCGTCGAGCGTATTGAGGGGGAGCTTCGACTCCAGCAGGGTTGTCGCCATTTGGTTAATTCCCCGTCCGCACTGTGCAAGGTATGCCGCCACGTCTCCCTTCATCTCTCGTTCCAAGCCGCTGACTGCAAGTGTGTCCACCAACAGGTCCCGATCAAGACTCACCACCGTAGCTTAATGGAAAAGCACCCGAAAGGGCGGACGGAGGTTCGATTCCTCTCGGTGGTTTACACGCGGCTC
>JAADXZ010000844.1:0-12506 GCA_023338055.1 Phytopythium mirpurense
CAAGGCGACGACAGTATGCAAGAGGAGGCGGTATGTATGAGTTCCTTGCACAATTGCAAGTGATGGTCTGCCCACAAGCTGTCACAGAATCAGATCGCGACCTTTCAAGTATACTCAGATCTCAGTTAACGACAACTTCAACGTGCGCGCGTCACAGATTGTAGTAACACTCAGCTCAGCTTAGTGACATATTCGGCTGAGCACCACCGCACGTTTTACTGATGTACACCTGCTGCCAGTGCTCTCACATGCAGGCAGTCTCTTGAGAAGGCATGCAGTCGATAAAACGGCCCAAGTTGCCGCGGACTCTATTTATACTATTACATGTCTTCCAACTATTTTCGCCCCTTGGGGTGCCGCGCTGCGTTCGTTTTCCTCCCAATCGCTCGCTTGTGCTGCTTGCGTCGTGACGGAACCATCAGCGGCGGGCAGCACCGTCGAACCTCTGGCAACCAAGGCGTAGTCGAGCTGCTCGCACAGGTAGCTGCCGCGTGCTCGAGCACCGCGAGCGAGCGTCTTCCGCTGTCAGCACCCGACGCGACCAATGCGCGCCGTTGCCTGGCAACTATAGAACGTACTACAGATTCTCTACTGCAGCCGTTGGCGCTAGTCGAAGCATGGGCGGCGGTGTGTCCAAGCTCGAGTACGAGCGCATGCGCAAGGAACTGCTGCTCAAAGACCAAGTCATCCGGGCGTTGCAGGACCGCTTAGATGAGAGTAACCACAACGGCGGCGGCAACACCCGACCATCGGCCACCACCACGCGAGTCGAGCGGGCAACAGCTGCCTCCAACGATCGAGACGGTATCGCTCGCGCAGGCAGTGGCGCGAATGATCCAGCCACCGCTACAGAAGGGAGCCGAGGCCATACCGACGCAGACAATGCCGTCCACCACGACACTGGCACACGGCCACCTAGCGTCGCGCCGCCCAAGGTGTCGCGCGTGTCGTGCGCTATGGCAACAGGCGCGTCCGCAGACTCCCGCTCAGCTCACAGCGCATTGACTGGAGTTAACGAAGCGCGCGACCGGATGGCGTCGGCCAAGGTGCTGCCGCCCGTGTCGTCGTCTCGCACCTCGTTCGCTGGCTCGCGACCGTCAATGGCAGTCACCGGAGCGCGGCCAAGCCGGCCGACGGCAATGCTGGCCGCGAACGAGCTCGCGGCCGCCATCCCCGAGTCGTCTGTCCACCACAGCAGCGCGAGCAAGCCGGTCGAGGACGCATCGTTCACGCAAGCGCCGGCGGCCAAGCGGCGCGTCGAGGTGAGCGCGGAGGTGATCTCCAACAAGCAGATCCTCGCGGCGCCGTCGCAGCGCACGGTGTACCCCAAGAACGCGCACTCGAAGGAGCTGCTGCTGCAGATCCTGCGCTCCAACGTGCTCTTCACGGGGCTCGCGAGCTCCGAGCTGAGCGACTGCCTGGACGCCTTCTTCTGCATGCAGGTGGCGCCGGGCGCCGTCGTGATCCAGCAGGGAGACGTGGGCGACAATTTCTACGCGATCGAGGCGGGCGAGGTGGAGATCCTGGTCGCCGCCGTCAACGGCGCGCCGCCCGTGCGCTACGGCTTCCTCAGCGCCGGCACGGGCTTCGGCGAGCTCGCGCTGCTGTACAACATGCCGCGCGCGGCCACGATCCGCGCGACGGCCGCGGCGCCCGTGGACCTGTGGGTGCTCGAGCGCAGCACGTTCCGCGAGATCCTGGCGTCGCACAAGCTGCAGCGGCTGGATGAGACGCTGCGCGCGCTGCGCAACGTGTCGCTGCTGGCCAAGCTGACGACGTCCGAGCTGCAGCGCGTGGCCGCGGCCATGGAGTGGGAGGAGTTCC
Source organism: Phytopythium mirpurense (assembly GCA_023338055.1). Taxonomy (NCBI): domain Eukaryota; phylum Oomycota; class Peronosporomycetes; order Pythiales; family Pythiaceae; genus Phytopythium; species Phytopythium mirpurense. The sequence continues at coordinate 1,825 of JAADXZ010000844.1, forward strand.
CGGCGCACACGCCCGTGATCCGGCAGGGCGAGGTGGGCGAGCACTTCTTCGTCATCACGCGCGGAGAGATCCTCGTGACGCAGGTGGACGCCGACTCGGGCGAGGAGACGCGCATCCGCACCATGAAGCCGGGCGACCACTTCGGCGAGATGGCGCTCTTCAAGGACGAGGTGCGCTCCGCCACGTGCACGACCACGACGTCCGCGCAGTGCCTGGCGCTCGGCCGCGAGCATTTCATCGCCATGCTCGGCACGCTCGAGGAGCTCATGGACCGCGCGCCGCCCAACTCGCAGGAGCGCCACGTGGCGGACGCGGCGGCGGCGGCGCCGCCACTGCAGCGCGTGCGGTCGACCGAGTCGGCGTCGCAGGCCACGGGCATCATGTCGTCCATCCCCAAGACGACGACGTACGACGCGTCGTACAAGTACTACATGCAGATCCCCAAGGAGGAGCTCGAAATCCTGCAGACGCTCGGGCGCGGCGCCTTCGGGCGCGTCAAGCTTGTGCGGCACGTGCCGACGGGCAGCGCGTTCGCTCTCAAGTGCCTCGTCAAGGCGCGCATCGTGGAGAACAACCTGCGCGAGCACGTGCTGAACGAGAAGCGCGTCATGACGGCGCTGGACCACCCGTTCATCCTGCGGCTGCTGAGCACGTACAAGGACCGCAAGTACCTGTACTTCCTCGTCGAGCTCGCGCTCGGCGGCGAGCTCTTCACGTACCTGCGGCGCCGCGACCGCTTCGAGGAGCCCGTCGCGCGCTTCTACATCGCCAGCGTCGTGCTCGTGTTCCAGCACATGCACAGCAAGCGCATCGCGTACCGAGACCTCAAGCCCGAGAACATTCTGCTCGACACGGACGGCTTCATGAAGCTCGCCGACTTTGGACTCGCCAAGGTCGTGACGGACCGCACGTGGACGCTCTGCGGCACGCCCGACTACCTCGCGCCCGAGATCATCCTCAACAAGGGGCACGACAAGGCGGTCGACTACTGGTCCCTTGGCGTCCTCATCTTCGAGCTCATGGCCGGCACAGCCCCCTTCTTCGCGCACGACCCGATGAACGTGTACGCGCTCGTCATCCAGGGCAGCGTCCGCTTCCCCAGCCACTTTGGGTACGTCCCGCCCCCGCCACACTAGCGGCCGGCGTCTCGGTCTGTCACTGTCGCTCCCTCTCGCTCCACCAGCCTCTGACTGCGCTGCTGCCATAGTCGCGCGTGCGTGGACCTGATCCAGAAGCTGCTCAACCAGAACCCGGCGCGGCGGCTCGGCAACATGAAGCACGGCATCAAGGACATCGTCAACCACAAGTGGTTCTCGGGCTTCCAGTGGGACGCGCTGCTGAGCAAGAGCATGCGCCCGCCCATCGTGCCGCAGGTGCGCGACGCGCTCGACACGTCCAACTTTGACGACTTCCGCCACGAGGTCGAGGACCCCGTGCTCGACTGCGACTGGGACCCCGACTTCTAGCAGCGACCACCCGCCGTCTGTAGTGGATAAAGCACGAAACGCGCGCTCTACAAGGTCCGAGCGGGCGCCAGTGGTGGTCTCTGTGTATGTATTAGCGACTGAGTGAGAGAGAGCTTGGGGATGACGCTACACGCCGCCAACAGCGTCGTTAACCCCCGGCAGCTTGCCGACCGCCAGCTTGCGGTACTTGTCAATGAGCTGGGCCGTGCTCTGGTCAGTCGGCGGCAGGAATTGCGGCGCTCGGCGCTCCTTGGGCGGGTTGAACACGGCGTTCTGGTACTGACGCTCGAGCGCCTGCAGCTCGTCCCGCCTGCGCCGCTCTTCCCGCCTCACGCGGCGCCGTCTCCTCCGCAGCCGCGCGTCTTCGCCTTGATCCCCATTGTCTGAAGCGGCCCCATCGTCTCCACTATCGCCAGCATCGTCCGTGACGCTCTTGAACCCGCTGACGGTGCTGCTAGGACCGCTGCTGGCGGCTGTGGGCGCCGTTAGTAGCTGCGCCAGCGCCATGACGCTCATGCCCGTCTTGACCGGCATGGACACTGGCGATGAACGGCGAGAGGTCGCCACCGAGTTGGACGACCGGGAGGACGACGGGCACGACGACGCGCTAGCCCGGACGCTGCCTGGGGCAGTGATGGAGTCTGTCAACCGATCGTACATGCGTCCGCCCGACTACAAGGCCACTCGACGCCGTTAGAACCGGTAGGGGGACAATCGTATGCCTCAGCGCAAAGCATACATACATACCCCTGGCCGGTGGCCGAACGTGACCGTCTGCTTTGTGAGGCGGACGCTGCGACGGACGGACGCGTCGTCCGATCAGACTCCTGGACACTCTAGCGGACAAGATGATTGATGAAGAGTGCCCGTACCCGTACTGCTTGTGCGCCGACGGGAGTGCAAACGGTCCTTGCGAGCGGTTCGGACCGCCCCCGTCCTTGTGGTCGCGCCGCAAGTTGCTCGGGTCGACGCTGAACACGGTCGGGGACGAGAACTGCGCGACCGGCGGCTCGTAGCTCGGGGCCGGTCGCAGGGACGAGAACTCGGCGCGAGCGCGCGGAGACACGCCCGAGCTCGCGATCCGATCCGCCGCCTGGTTGATGAACTGAGGAGGCGGGTCGGGTTGTCGGTCACTCTGAGCGAGCGATAGAGAAACAAGGAGGAGGAGGAGGGGGAGGAGGAGAGGAAGGGGACGCACGCTCGAGTAGTTGCGCGGGTTCTCGCGGAGCACAGGGGGCGTGTCGAGCGCGACGGCGTAGAAGCGCGGGTTCTATCCAAGCATCCACGCCGCATGTGTCACTCGCGCGTGTAGAATACAATACAACACAGGGAGGAGGCGAGGCGCGCGCACCTTGTTGAAGTTCATGCGCTCGTACTCGTCGGCGAGCTGTCGCTCGGCACAGAAGGGGTTGGCGTCCACGTCGACGGCTGGCACGCGCAGGCGCTTCTTGGCCAGCTGCGTGGCGGTAGGCGCGTCCGCGTCGCCGCAGTCGTTCTCGCGGTGGAACCGTCGCAGCTCGCGCAGCATCTCGCGCTCACGCCGCGCCATCGCCCTCCCTTCCGCCCCCCTCTCTTCGCAAGTGAGTGCTCGCCACGTCCACTGGGATTGTCCAGCGCCGAGCGTCCGACAAGCAAAGGCTTCAAGGACTCTACGGAGCGGTGAGGAGCCGGAGCTGGAGGCTCTCGTTGCGGCCTCCACGTGTGGATGGCGCTGGGCTCCAAGCGCGTCGGAGCGAGCCTAAACGCTCTATATTTAGGCAGCGGCGGTCATTTCGAGACGCCTCGCGCAGTTCAATCAATGGCGCAGTAGAATAGCAGCGATAGTGGCTGGCGGCGGCCGTGCGGAGCCCTCGAACGACCTTCTTGAGAGACCTGGAGCGCCGACGCTGTTCTTGCTGTCGGTCCAGAACTTCTGGATCGCTCCATTGGCAGGCAGAGACGCATCGAGCAGCGTGCGTAAACCATCCCCATGGCGTTGCATTGTTCTGGATTCCTAGGCTCGCGAGCCAGCAGGAATCAGCTCGCGAAGAGTGATTCAAGCACTGCTCCTGGTGGCGGACATTGTGGTTCGTCTGAATAAGAGAGCTGCTCGCATGGTCCTTGACCCTCCTGTAATACTGTAGTTGAGCATTTTCGGGTAGAGTGGTCGCGCATGTTGTACGTACCGTACTATAAGTACATGTGTGGGTACAGTACAGTACAAACCATGGGGTCATTTCTGCTTGGGTGGACTGACGCGAGATCATTCTCCGACCCACAGGCAAGACTTGCAAACAGTACAGTACACACTGGCATTGCCTAAAGACGCGACGAACTGCCGTTGCGACTAGTATTACATGAATGTATTTGTATGTATTTGCATGAAGGCAGCATCAAGATCAAACTGCGCGCCCTCCCTCATCTCTTCTCCGGCAAAAGAGACGCTCTCCTTGAAGTCAACGAACGACATTCACTCTGATTTCGAAAGCGAGCACGTTCTGTCTCGAAACAAGACCATCACTCGAATCGAATAGTTGCAGTTGGCTAAAAATACATGGGGTAGCCTGTCACGCAGCGACGGTTGACAATCGCTTGCGGCCTCTGCGTAAACACGTGAACTGCTGAAGGATCTCCGCGTATCCATCTGCCGCCGAGCGCAGAGAAACACGCGCGGCCTCGCTTGCAGATGGCTGCTTTTGCTTTTGGTGGAGGGAAAGCCCAGCCACAACGCCGATGCTGTATAATAAGTCGTTGTGGCTTGAACCCACAATGCTGCACATTTGCTGCAAAATAACAGACCCGAGAGATGGTCACAAAACAAGGATTGTATTAGGTTTTGCAGGATATACGAGGAAGAGAGGATTTGGGTGCAGAGACTGTACAAAAAGCAACCGACTCAAGGTAACCGTCGCGATCACGGGGGGCTTCAGAGGCCGGTGTATTTAATTATAGAGGCTTAAAGTTACTCTCATGTGTGTGTTGGCTGCAATCGCGTCAAGTGTATATACCGCAAATATTCGGTGCGCTCTCTTCGGATTTAATAGATCGAGTGTCCAGCGCATGGCTTTACCGTCGAGTCTCGCATACTGAACTCCAGATACCCGCTTTGCTTGGGGAGAGAGGAGGGGGATCTTTTGGGCTCTTCCGGCCATAAACCTCCCATATTTTATATCCCGATCGAAGAAAAGAATAAAAAGGGCGGGACCAGCTGACCGGCTTATTCCAGACGGACAGGGGAGTTGTTCACTTGATCTTTGTATGCCGACCGCCGCCCTCCAACATCCAGCCCCCCTCCGCCCGCCGGTGGGCCCAACCCAGCTGCGCACGAGAACACCTGGTGGGCGCTTCCCAGAAACGGAATTGAGCCATCGGCCGCACATTCACTCCTCGTCCGCAGCCCGAGCGTAGAGCCCCCCCAGCCTCCTGCTGCATCCTGTCCACTGTATACTGTACCTGCATAGCGCCCTACCACATCTGCACGTGCGTCCGCATCCACCCCACCCCGTCCGCAGCCATGCAAGCCGCGCCGGCCCCCGTCCTCACGCGCGGAATGCAGCTGGAGGCCGCGGTCGACAGCCTCCCGGACTGGTACTTCCAGCCGCGGGCGCAGCCTCTCGCCCCGCCCCCAGCGCGGACGCCGTCCCCTCCGCCGTCCGGGACCGCCTACAACCCGCACTTTTTCAACGAGCACTACGAGTTCGACGCCGACTTCCGCGCCTACTACGGCGACGTGGGCCGCGCGCAGGACCAGCCGCAGTACGACGACCTCGAGTTCGGCCGCCGGGCCCCTGCGGACGCGCTCGGCCGCGTGGACGAGCTGTCGGGCTGCTCGCAGCCTGAGGAGCCCGCGGTCCAGCCCTTGTCCGCGTTCCGGGCGCCCAACCCGGAGGCCGCGCTGCTCGCGAGCCTCACGCTGGACCTGATCGTCAAGCAGCAGCACGAGGCCGAGCGTCGCATCCGCTCGTCCGCAGAGGCCGCGTCCGTATCCGCGTCCACATCCGCATCCGCATCCGCATCCGCATCCGCATCCGCACGGGGCCCGCGTTCCCTGCGGATGGCGTCCACCAACTCCTCCATCGACTTGCCAGAAGAAGGAGAAAGGGACGAAGAGCCGGAACCGGACGCTCAGGACGGCGAGGCCCAGTTGTTGGCCGGCAAGACGCTCCGCGCGGCCGCGGGCCCCGAGGGGTCCCCAGAAGGCCCGGGGGACGCCATCCGCAGCGCGTCCAGCCGGCGGTCCACGACCTCGTCCTCCGGCGCGACTGCGGACCTGCGGATCTCGGGCTTCTCCATGCGTGGGCGCGAGAAGAGCGTCATGTACCACGTGGACGTGCTGCCCTACGGCGAGTCGCAGCTGCAGACCTACACGATCCGGCGCAGCTACTCGGACTTCAAGGAGCTGCACACGCAACTCGCCGAGCTGCTGGACGCGCGCCAGCAGTACTACCGCGGCCGCGCGCTGTCCCGCCAGGCGATGCAGGAGCGCGCGCGCAGCGCCACGGGCGGCTCTTTGGCGTCCTTCTCGGCCCGCAACCAGGAGGGGTCGGCCGAGGAGGCGCTGGAGCGGTCGGTGGCGGCCTTCTCGCTGCCGCCGCTGCCCCACGCGGGGCTCCTGAGCTTCTGGAAGCGCCACGACCGCGCGCACCTGCAGAGCCGCTGCCAGAGCTTCCAGGAGCTGCTGACGGCCGTGCGGCAGCAGCCCTTCCTGCGCGAGTCGTTCGCCATGCAAAAGTTCCTCAGCGTCGCGCCCTGCGCCATCCGCGAGCGCGGCTCCTCGTACGTGTCGCTGTGCGAGTACAGCGTGCCGCAGCTCGACCGAGAGGAGGAGCACCGGGAGCGACGCCGGCGCGCGCAGCAGTACCGACGCAACAGCAGCGCCAGCGCCCACGCGTCCATGCTCGTCGAGTATTGACGCGCTTCACTCCAGTTGTCGTCCCCCACCGGCCGTCCCCTTTGGCCGTCCCCACAACAAACACCGGTCGCCCCTTCCCCAGCGGCTGCTCCGCTTCATCCCCCCATGGCTGTCCGCCGCCGCGCAGTGTATTTGTAGCTCGGTGTGTGTGTGTATTACGAGAGGTGAGCGCGGGGCGACGAGACTCTCGACAGCCGAGCGGACGCATGAAGGGATGGGGCGAGTTGCACCAGCTCAGGATTGTTTATAAGCACTACAACGCGAACCACTGTAGTTGACATTCTACTGTATACCTATTGGACCGCCAGCAGTAGCCATTGCCGTTTGTATTTTGAGACCGTACTTTAAAAAATTGCATGCACCATGTTGCACCAAGACGAAGAGGGAAGCGTGCGTTGCGCTAGTCGACGCCTTGTTCGCTCTGATCCAGAGTTGAGAGAGATCCAGTGGATCTGATTGTTTCGCCAGTCGACGCGTTACACTCGCATTCGATTTTCTCTCTATGGCGAATCAGATGACTCTGTGACGTGTGCCATCTTGTGACGTGTGTCGAGGTGCCCGCCCGTCGCTACAGTATCGATTATACGAAGCCGCCGCTAGCCTCCTTGTCGAGTAGCTGCTTGGAGGCGGCGATGTAGGCGCGGGAGAAGGCCTTGGCGCGCGCGTCGGGTGCGCGCAGCGAGAGTCGGTCGCCCGCGCGCGCCTCGCACTCGGCCGTGGCGAGCTCGTGCAGCAGTTTGGCCATAGTGAGCGTCTGTTCGGCGCTCTCGAGCAGCTCCGGGTCAGCTGGGCGGCCCACGACCAGCGACACGACCTGTCCGCCGTTCATGAGCCCGCCGTTGCGCGTCAGCTGCGCCGCGAACGGGTTGACGCCGAACGAGTCGGCCGCCGCCTTGGCCGCGGACGACATGAAGGCGGCCGGCTGGAAGAATGCGGCCGGGCTGCGCGACTTGGGTGACGTGGACGGGGACGAACGGGCGCCGCTGTTTACGGACGCGTTGCGGACGCGCAGGAGCTGCACGAGCACGTCGAAGCGGGACGGAGACGCGCTCATGTAGTCTACAAGCGTGTTGGCTGGCACGACGACCGGGGACGAGGGCGTCGCCTGCGTCGTTGCATACAAGGCACGACCCCAAGTCAGCAGGAGCCGCCATCCATGGCGTTAAAGGCATGTGGACGTGCCTGTGGAAGCGCATGGAGGTCGATGAGGACGAGCCGCGCGAGCTCGGACGCGTACTGCGGCAAGAGGTTGCGGTGGTACGCCTTGCCCAGGAACGGGAGCGACGAGCTGCGCGCCACGAGCCCCGCCAGCGCCTCGTGCAGCACCCTCGTGACGCCCTTGAGGTCCAGGAACTCACTTTCAGCCAGTCCAACCGACTCGAGCACCGCCATGAATGCCTCGGGCGGCAGCAGCGGCGGGTCTGAGTGTCCGTAGCGGCCGCTCGCCCCACTGGTTCCCCCTCCAAGCAGCGACGCGAACGGTACTCTGGTCGGCGAGTTGCCCGTCGAGAACAGCGGCGGCGACTGGAGCGGCGACATCTTACCTGGCGCAGAAGGCGCAGACGTATCTAGGGACAATGCGTAAGGGGACGACGGCGCTCGAGACGACAGCGGGGACCCATTGGCCGCGCCCTTGTCCATGGTGCTGCGGCCGCTGCGTAGCGCTCTCGGCGGCGAGCTGGCGCTAGCGACGTCCTGCGCGGCGCGGCTCGATAGCCGGCGCTTGTGTCCGTGGATCTGGTTGGCGCCGGCACGCAGCGCCTTCTTCATTCGCGCGCTCGTGCCCTCGAGCAGCGCGTTGGACGTCTTGAGGCTCGCGCACAGGTCCATAATGTCAGCGCGGACGCGGCCGCGCTCCTCGAGGCTCTCGACGCCAATGATGTTGACCTGCTTGTCCACGAGCATGGCGAACCCGTGCACGGCGTCGCGCAGGCGCTTGACCGCCTTGTCGATCACCGCCAGCTCGGCGGAGGAAAAGTCCACGAGCTGCAGCGCCTCAAGCAGCACGGCGTTCACGCGGCGGTCCTGCAGCGGCGAGAACTTCTTGCGTAGTGGCGACAGGGAGGACGCGGCGACGCGGGGATAGGGCGAGGGTTCAGGAGCTCGCACCGGGCTTTCTTGGCTCTGATCGTCGCAGAACTGGACGCGTCGTTGCGGACCTGCCGCCGCCGAGGGCGCGTCTTGCTCCTCTTCACCGGCGTCCTCACTCGGCTCATAGTCACTGCAAGTCTCCCCATTCTCGTCTTCAGCTTGCTCTTCATCTGCCACTTCTTCTTCTCCTTCTTGATCATCGTCTTGGTCATCTTCTTGGACATGTTCGTTGGCTTCGTCGTCGGCGAACACAGCAAACTTGTCCGCTTCGTCCGCGAAGCAAACGCTGCGCCGCGAGGGCGCCTCGACGGCGTGGTCTACGACGCCGTGGACCAGCGCCGGACTCTTGCTGGCGATCGACACTACGTCCATGCTGATTCAATCGTTTGCATCCAATGACCGCACTGAGGCGAGTGTTGAGGCCGGAAGCGGGCCGATAAGCTCTCCTTGCCGGTCTATTTTCACAGCGCCAGCAAAATAGACCGCGCGTGTGTTCTTCTTAGAACCACCAATAACCAGGGTCGAGAGTCGTTTAAATGCCCAAGTCGTCGTCCAAGTCATCGTCGTCCCAGTCCAGGTCGTCTTCGTCGATGAAGAGCAGGTTCCCAGCGCCGCCCGCGTCGGTTCCACCGATGGAGAGCGCGTTGGTAGCCTCTGCCTGGCCCTGATGCACGTACGGGAGCTGCACTTTGCTCTTGGCGTCCTGCTCCTGAGCGCTCATGGTCAAGCTAAAGCTCACGTCGGCCTGTGGAACTGGCAACGGGATTGCCGAGGGCGTCGCTGGAACTGTAGCGTTCGTTGCCGTGGTGGCTCGCCGTTCGGGTTTGTCTGATGGCTCCGAGGCTGTAGACGACTGGTCTTTTGCTTGCGAACCGTCAAAGTAACTCACGACGCCGTGGGCGACTTGGAAGAACTCGATGCTCTCACTCACGCGCGCGTTCTACACTCGACCCAGACACACCACAGCGGCTCAGAGGACACGTCTACGCTTGAGATAACATCGAAAGCGGGTACCTTTTGCAGCCGGACGAGCTGCACGAGTCCGTCCATGGACCTGGGGACCTCACGCCGTCGCTCAACCGCAAGGACAGAGTAGGAGTTGAGCGAGGACCGCGTCTCCACCGTCACTATCGCGGTCGCTGCGGCCGCAAGCGCCAGTGTTGTCGCCTCGGGCTCGGCGCTGGCGTCGACCCTTGCGACCACCGCCCCTATCAGCGGACTAGCACGTAGTCCCTTGATAAAAATCAGCACTTGGGCCAGCGAGTGGCTCTGTAGCAGCACGTTAAGCGAGTCGATGGCCACGACAAGAGGCCGCGATGACAGCGCCGGGCTCTCAGCGCGCGAACTAGCGGCGTTGCTGGCTGTGAACGCGTCGACGTCATGCTGGAGCTTGTCGACCAGCGGGGACGCGTTGGACTCGTCTAGCAAAGAGCGGAAGAGTGTCATATCGGTCGAGTAGTCGTGCACGACGAGCTTATCAGCGGGAATGTCGGCTCCGACTGGAGCGACGCTTGGTGTGTCCTATGGACACGAGCAAGGAGCAAACGCTTAGTCTTGTCTCCAGGCGTCTACTGCAAGCACAAGCCGCGTACCAGCGCGATCAGCAGCACCTTCGCCGTCTTTCTGCACTTGGCAACCTGCGACGCAACAACGCACGTATGTATGCCGGCATCAAGCGTTAGAGACTTCCAGACTCGCGGGGTCGTGCTGTTCTTGTACCATTGCTAGGACGGACGCCAAGACCGCGCGGGAGGCGCCGAACGCGCCGCGCTGCTCCTGCACAAGCGCCAGCTCGCTCCGAGCCGCGATGGACCACGGAGAGGCGTCCGCCGGGCGCGCGTCCGCCGTGACGCATCGCTGCGAGAAGAAGGCGTCCATCCGCACGTGAATAGTGACTGTCATCGTATCCAAAACGCCTGCCAGTGACCATCAAGTGTACCAAAATGACGGTACAAAGAATGAGAGTGAGATCCTGTGACATGTGCAATATACGTAAGGGAAATATCGGCTAGGTTTTATTGTATAAAGGTGTGGCAACACACCACTACGCCAAAGGGCGTGGCGCTACAGAGGAACCCGTTGACGAGAGCCATATCTCGCGTCCATCTACCGGCTGATGCCCTGGTTCTCGGGCTTGGCGAACGCCGGGTCGAACTGGCGCGACTGGTTGATCGGGTTGCGCTTGAGGTTGGCCAGGCGGAAGCGCAGCGAGCGCCACTCGGCGCCCGTCGCGC
>JAADXZ010000845.1:0-12503 GCA_023338055.1 Phytopythium mirpurense
GAAATGTCGCGACAAAAAAAATAAACACACAAGTGTATTTGCATTCCGTCTTATAGGGTACACCTATGATCGTGTTTGCGGCGTTACCGCGAGTCGACGACGGTACGCTGTACGCGATGTGGAGTCATTTTAACGGCGACTGCATATGATGGCGGGAAGACATGCGTTGTTGAACAGGTTCATGTATGCTTGTCCCTCCTCGTGCCGCGTGCTCCCCTCGACTTCCCGCCCCCGCCCATTTCCAAACTTGCCGGCGGTGGTGGCGGCGCCTCCACCGCCGGCGTGTTTCTCGAGCTGGACGCGGAGCAAGAGGAGAAGCTGGTACGAGCTCGTGTACACCGTTGCTGTTGTCGTAGTTGTACCTACCTGCTCGGTGTGTTGCTCGTCCAGTTGAAGCGCGGCGGTTGAAGCGCGGCGGTCACACTGGCGAGGCGGAATGATCGAGTGCAAGACGCGCTCTTCTCGCGGGAGCCCCAACCGTGCCATCACGCCCACGGAACGCCAGGACCCGAGGCTGCGCAAGAGCAAGACGCTGCGGGCGAGGGGGCGGAGTGGTCCAGCGCACGACGCGCTCTTCTGGCAGGAGACCAATCCGCGCCACTTTGCCCACGAAACGCCCGTATGCGAGCCCACCCGGGCTCTTCGGAGCTCGGGTGCCCGGAGATGCCTACTCCGCGGTTGTCAGGCGCGCTGGGTTTAACTCAGCGCATCGACCCGTATCAAACAAACAGACGGACGCGAGCGACACCTGCTGGAGCGAACCGCACGGGAGAAGACCTGCTGGGCTTGGCCGCATGGGACGGTCGTGCCGTCTGAGGTGAGTATGGCAAAGAGACCAATCGCAGCGCATGTTACTCTTTTTCGATCCACTTTTGTTAAAAGAGCATTCGTTTGTTGGGGGTTACACCGTGTTTATTCGCGCGACCAATAGAGGGTGCATAATGACCAATATGATTTACGATGGTACTGTTATTCTTCTTGGATTGGTTGTAATTATTTCATCGTGTTATCCAGGGTGCTATCCTCTGTATCTCCGAGGAGCTACGACACGGCGCTGGACGCGCTGCTTGCTCTCACCGTCGCGCTTCCTGCGCTAGGGGAGCTTCCTCGCGCCCACCGCCCCCTCCACCTCCTCGTACCCGTGCCTACCCGCCCTTCTCACCAGCTGCGCTCGCCCACCAGCGCTCCGTCCTTCATCTCGTCCATTTCTAACAGCCAGTTATGAGCAAGGTATGGTGCGCGTGCATCACCTCGGGAGCCATGCCTCTTCGTGCCCGCCGTCAATGTATCCGTTGCTGAGCGCCATCGCTTGGCCGCTTGCCTGCATGCGTGTGCGTGCTTGCATACATACATGCATACAGGTAGACGGCTCGCTGCTGGCGGTGCTGACGCGGGAGATGGAGCGCGTGACCAAGAACGCGGACAACTGGCAGGAGCGCATGAACGCGCTGGTGGCCATGCAGGCGGCGTTCGAGGCCATGGACGAAGCCGGGACGCTCGCGGGCGCGCTCTCAAGCGACGTGTGGAAGGCGCTCAAGCCGCTCAAGGCCATGCTGCAGGACCTGCGGTCCCAGATCGTCAAGGAGGCGTGCGCGCTGCTCACGGTCGTCTCGCGCACCACGCGGGACGCCATGGCGCCGTTCCTACGCGAGGTGCTGGTCCCGCTGCTCGAGGTGCGCGGCGGCGGCAACAAGGTGTGCGGCACGTACTGCAGCGAGAGCCTGGACGCGATCGTGACGCAGACGGTGGTAAAGGGCCCGACGCTGCGCTTGTTCGTCGACATGCTGCTGGACTCGAAGAACAAGCTCATCCGGCTCAGCTGCATCACGAGCATGAAGAGCGCCGTGAACTTCTGGAGCGCCGTGCTGGACAAGAGCGACGTGCAGCAGCTCGAGAAGGGTCTGCGCAGCGGCCTGTACGACGCGTCGGCCTCGTGCCGCAGCCAGGCGCACGAGCTGTTCGTCGCCTTCCACCACAAGTTCCCAAAGCGCGCGTCCGTGCTGCTCACAATGGTCGACTACAAGATCCAAAAGCGGCTCGAGGCGCTGGTCGCCACGGACGTTGGCGACGCGGCGGCTCAGCAGGGCGGCGGCGGCTCGGCGTCCAACGCCAGCGTCGACGACAACGGCCAATCCGCGGCCTCTGGGTACAATTTGGACATTGGCGACCGCGTGTGCATCCCGGAGAAGGAGCTGTTCGGCTTTGTGCGGTATGTCGGCGACATTGACGGCGTCAAGGGCGTCTGGGTCGGCATTGAGCTCGACGAGCCGTGCGGCAAGAACGACGGATGCGTCAAAGGCCGGTACTACTTTCGGTGCAAGCCCAAGCACGGCGTCTTTGCGCGCCCGCACCAAGTGTTCCTCACAATCTCTGGCGAGAAACTGCAGCAGCAGCAGCAGCAGCAGCAGCAGCAGCAGCAGCAGGATGAGGATCACGTAAAGGACGGGTTCGGTGGCAGCGACACCGCGGCCGACAAGATCCTCACCGAAATGACGGAGGAGCTCGACCAAGACGCGGACGGCGAGACGGCAGCGCCGGTCACTCCCAAGTCTCCTCCTCCAGCCCCCGCGCCAGTCGGACCCGGCGACGCCAAAGGCGATGCGGACGAGCCGTCCCAGCTGAGCGTGGTGCTGGCCAAGGCGTCGGTGACGCATCGCCGGTACCTCGACCGGCTGCTGCTCCACGTGAGCGCAGAGCTCGAAGAGCATCAGCGATTCGCCAACTACGCGGCGACCGCGAGCTCGGCCGACGCCGTGCAGTACCTGCAGCAGCTCCAGAACAGCGCGCAGGACAAGATCATCCTGTCGGATGTGTTTATTCAGCAGATCATCCAGGCGCAGCAGGCCGCGCGCGAGTCGTAACGGGTCGCCGGCAGCCAGTCCTCGTCTTGTATGTAGCGTGGGGCCTTGGACCGAAAAAAACTATAACCAGTTGCACCAGGTTTACGTATGGTACACCAGATTATATTTTACGTACGTTACACTATATAACTTACACCATCTATTGTACCTAGGTACAGTATAACCAGGTTACAGGGAACCATAACGGAGCTCCTCAAATTGTTGTCATCAGCGAGATGAAGCTGGGCAAGTCGCCTTGGCGGCTCGCGGGCGCCTCGCTGGCGCTCTGCACCTCCGTCCTCCGTGCGAGCGCGTCCCCCTCCTCCGCGTCCCTCTCCGGCTCCTCGCTCTTCCGACCGCTGGTGGCGAACTCGTCCCTGTTCGCTCTGCACGCGGACAACGCGACGGACGCGGCCGATACAGCGGCCAACTGGCACGCGTTCGAGCGCTTCTTGCTCTCGCACACACGCGCGTCACCCGTCGTGCTGCTGTTCACCGAATCGGAGGCTGCGGACGGCGTGTACCCCTTGTGCGAGGCGCTCGCGAGCGACCAGAGCGAGCGCGAGTGGGGGGAAGACGCGCTCTTCCCGCCTGAGGAGCCGGCCGCCGACGAGGTTACGCGGCCGGTTACCGAGTGTTTGGAGCGCGCGCAGCGCCACGAGTTGGCCATGCACGCCGCGTCCGTCACTGCACAGGCGCGGTCCAAGCCGTGGGACCCCATCGTGGTCGTCCCGCGCGACAAGCTGCCCCAGGCGTTCCGCTACGTGCGTCTCTTGCTCTCCCTTGCCAGGGTTACTCTCCCATACTCACATCCGATCCAACTAACTACACGACTGCATGACAGCACCGCGTGGAGGTGACGCCGTCGATGCTGTGGCTCCCGCCGCGGGTCGCGCGCGGCTTCCAGCGGTTCCCGCTCGCGGGCGACAACTTCCTGGACCTGTCGACGGCGTCGTCGCCGCTCTCGCCGCGCAGGTTCCACTCGGTGGACGCGCTCGAGGCCGACGTCTCGGACTTTGTATACCAGTGCCACGTGCGCAGCGGCTACCGCTCGGGCAAGGCGCTGCGCACGGCCACCGTGCCGAGCCGCGAGAGCGGCGGCCCGTCCGTCTTCCACCTCGTGACGGCGCTGGCGCTCGCGGTACTGGCGATCCTGGCCATCAGCGAGCACCGCGACGCGATGCTCGCCGTCTTGCAGATGCGCAGCCTGTGGTTCTTCCTAAGCCTCGGCGTCGTGTACGTCTCGCTCAGCGGCGTGTTCTTCACGATCATCCACCGCGTCGGGCCCCTGCACTTCAGCGCGCAGCACGGCATCGTGTTCGTGTACCCGAGCTCGCGCCGGCAGTTCGCGCTCGAAGGCATGTTCCACGGCGGCTGGAGCTTGGCTGTCTCGCTCGCGGCGCTCGCCATCACCGAGGTGCTGCCTCGCCTGCGCGCCACAGCGCGAGACGACTTGCTGCGCGCGAGTCTGCTCGGGATCGCCATCTCGTACACGATCGTGTACTTCACGTTCCTGTCCAAGTACCAGTGGATGGCCATGCCGTGATAGCAACGAGCGCACGCGTCGACGGCTCTTGTAGCACCTGTCTACCGCCTCAAACAAGAGAACGAGTTGGTGGCGTGCGTGTCGAGTTGCTCTCCGCCCTGGGTGGGTGGAAGACCTTACCGGTAGTGTTCTAGCTCTGCGCGACGGAGAAGAGCGGCGCGACGAGCTCGCTCTCGAGGCGCAGCGCGATCGGCAGCACTTCGAGCATCCAGACGTCCGAGCCCACGACCGCGTTGCGCGGCACGATGCCGCCAAAGTCCATGACGCAGTCCTTGCCCGCGCGGTCGAAGAGGATCCTGACCCGACAGCCATCGAGACTGTTAACCTTTGCCCTCCCTCCCTCACCTCTTCAACAAGCAAGCGGTATGCTTAGGTACGTGCCAAGTGAACACGTTGACCCACTGCTCGGACGTCAGTGGTGAGAGGGCGGCGCCTGCTGGCTCGTCCTCTTCGCTGCTTCGAGCCTCACCGTAGCGGCCGCGCTTGCGCTTGGTAGCGACCTCCGGCTTGTGGGAGTGAACGCGCGATGGGTCCAGCGAGCGGATGATCATGGCGCCGCCCGTCTCCGTGTGGAAGTGGCTCACGAGCATCAGCGCCTTGGTCGCGAACCGCCGGTCGGCGCTCACCATGACCCGGTAGAGCACCGTGTTGTTGGCGTCCACCTGCTGCGCCTCATAGTGCCGCATATCCATGGCGCTCGGGTAGAACTGCCGCAGCCGCCGCGCACACGCCTCCCACGCGCGCCGCGCCAGCTTGGACGCGTCCACTCCGTGCAGCAGCTTCTTGAGCGAGAACGTGAGCCTCCCGTCTTCCAGCGAGCGCCGGTCGCGCCACCCGAACGCGCTGACGCCGCTCGTGAGGAACCTGTTGCTGGACAGGAAGGCGCGGATCTCACGGTACGCGCCGGCTGCCACGCGGAGGCACTCGGCGCTCGTCAGCGGCTCGATCTCAATGCGCGGAGCGGTCGGCGGCGACCCGTTCGCATAGTTCTCGGCCCGGAACGGCAGCTTGCGCTGCCGCGTCGAGGCCTGATGCGCCAATTCGATTAGTCGAGCCGTCACGACTGGGGAAACGAAGGACACGACAGTCGCGACAGCATGGACAACACGGAAAGGGAGCCGACCGACGCACCTGCTCTTCGGCGACGAGCTGCAGCTTGCGCTCGAACTCGCTGTGCGCGTCCAGCTGCCTCTGCAAGTGGTTATGGGCGTGCAACAGCGCCTCCTTGCGCAGTGTCGCCCGCGTGTAGAGGCTCATGAGCGTCTCGTTCGCCTTGGAGGTGTCCCAAAGCGGCGGCGGCGCACACTGCGGCCCATAGACAACGTTTCCAAGGGCTTCTGGGCCTCGTGGCGGGGAGGAGCGGCTGGCCGCTAGCGCCTGCAGCTGCGGTCGCCGGGTCACGAGCGCCGCGAACTGCCGCTCGAGCTGCTGCATCTCGCCGCGTAGCGTCTTGAGCGTGCTCTGCGCGGCATTCAACCAATCGCAATCGGGACACGATATGCCACGCGCGTGTTGTTAATACAGTCAGCCAGTCACACGACGCACGACCACCCATCCGCTTCAAGTCCTTCGTGGCGACAATAATGGTACGGTGGACAATACGACAGCGAGTGCATGCAAGCTCAAGACGGACAAGCGCCGCCACCTCCTGACACACAACACACACAGCAAAAGACCGAGGGCTTTGTTACGTGCACGACTCACCAGTTTGCGGTGGTAGCTCTGCTTGACGACGGTGCGGTGGCGCGCGCGGCGCTGGTCCGCCGCCGAGACGGGCCCCACCGCTGCTATTGCTGCGCTGGGGGTGCGACTGACACCAACCGGGTCTTGGAACGAGGACGTGTCGCCACCGCTGGAGCCTTGGTCCGTGGCGCGCGGTCGCCTTTGGCTGTCCATCCGGAGACGTCCGCGGCGCTTGAGCCAGTCAGTGCCTTGGAAGTGGTCAATTGCCGAATAAGATTAGCAGCATTCGAGCGAGCCCGAGAGGGCGAAATGACTGTATGTATACTGTGAAGTATCAGAAAGAATAAAAATGAAAAATCGAAATCCACCGCGCCGTGCAATTCGTTCCGTTGATCAAGACGGGGCTGGCTGACCGACCACAAGCGCTGCCCACCCACCGTCGGTCCACTTTGCCTATCCAAAAGACTCCTTTAATTAAAGAGTAGTCGAGTAGTCTCAGTGGCGTCTCATGGACCGATCTTCCACCTCACCCACTCACTGCGCTGGACGCTTTCTTCCCGCTGGCCAGCACTTCTCGAAGGCGATTGGCGCAGCTCCGCATGACAACGTGAAACGTGCTGCTGCTCACAGAATCTCCGTCGGATGGGGCGCCAATTGAGCCTTCCACTTCACAAACACAGTAACAATGACGTGCCCCAGTACAGTACAGTACAGTACAGTACCCGACATCGATACGAAATGTGCGTTATCCCAATTGGACGCCCACCACGGAGCTCCTCGCGTCGGCTTTAGGTCCTGTCTGGCGCTCGGCGTTGCCTCGAAAGACCGACGAGGCAGCTGCCCAGTGAGCCAGCCGGACGAGCAGCACCATGATGGGGATCTCGATGAGCGCGGCGACGACGCTCATCATGGCGGCGTCCGAGTCGAGGCCGAACGTGGCGACCGACACGCCGAGCGATAGCTCGTAGTTGTTGCTGGTGGCGGTGAATGCGAGCGCCGTGGCGCGCCCAAAGTCGCGCCCGAAGACCGCGCGGCTGAGCGCGAACGACGCCGAGAACATGCCCACGAAGTAGACGAGGAACGGAACCATGGCGAACAGCACCGAGTTGAACGTGTCGACGATGCGCTCGCTCTGGGACGCGAAGAGCACCACGATGGTGAACAGCAGCGCGTAGATGGCGAGCGCGTCCAGCCGCGGCGCGAACCACTCAAAGTACCACTCGGCACCCTTGGCGCGCGTCAGCGCACACCAGCCAGCGATCGCCAGCGCGAACGGAATGCCCATGTAGATGCCGACGTTGGTGGCGATCTCGGCGGTCGTGATGTGCAGCTCTAGCGCCAAGTCCGAGGGCGACGCGAAGCCCATCGCGTCCGGCAGCGTATCGAGGAAGAGTGTGGCGAAGAGAGAGTATAAAGCGACCGTCACGATCGAGTTGATGGCGACCAGCGCCGCGCCCAGCTCGACATCCCCGCCCGAGAGCGAGATCCAGATCATGACCATGCCGATGCACCGCGAGCAGCCGACGAGCGCAAAGCCGTCAAGGAGCTCGCGCCGGTCGTGGAAGAACCCAGCCGCCAGTAAGAACATGGCAAAGGGGCCGACCACCCAGTTCTGCACCGTGGTGACCAGCAGCAGCCGCCAGTCGGCGAACACGCGTAGCACGAGCTCCCAGCGCACACCAGCCAGCGGCGGGTACATCATGGCCAGCAGTCCCGCGCCCACGAGCGCGTTCATGCCGCCGATGGTCGTGGACGCGATGAAAGAGTGCACCGCGTCCAGCTGTCCGAGTCCGAAGCCCGCGGCTGCGGCGAGGAGGATCCACAGCGGCAAGAACCTGTCCAGGACGGAGAGCTGGGACAATATGGACGACGGCGCATCGTCCACAGGATGCTCGAGTGTGACACTAGGGGAGTGACTAGACACGACGCTACGGCTTGCGAAGCGCTTGGCGGTTGCGCCTGGCGAATGCGGCGACGCTGGCGCCACGGGAGACGCAGGCGGCGTCTGCAGCAGCGTGTGGCTCATGGTCACACGTACAGTCACCGAGCCCCGACGTTGATGGCTATGGCTGGTTACAAGCATGGTTATTGTCATAGTTTTGAGGTAGTTATGTGAATGACTTATGTACAAGTTGGGATCGGCGTAAAAATGAGCTGGATAATATCCAGCTCGTTATTGTGCTAAATAACTTCGACAACTCGACCACAATGGCTTGCAATGGGCTCCAATGGAGGTCGCCTTGTTAGTCGTCCTCCCTGGGCAGCGAGAAGCGAGGGCCGAGCGCTTCGGCCTCCCAGCGGAGCACCGTGAGAACGATCTCTGTCGCCCAAAACTTGGGATCTGCGCCGACGGTTGGAGTGATGCCTGCGTACGAGAACTGGCAGTGCTCGTTGCGCTCGCCGGTCGTCTCGGAGCGGATCCTGCTCAACAACTCATGCGTCAGATGCCGTCCACCGCACCAAATGCACTACAGCGGGATGGCACGCACCACGCAAACATGTCGTTCCAGACCTCGGTGGCGTCGCCGGAGCGCTTCTCCCGGATCTCGAACCGGTCGCTGTCGAGGCCTCGGATGAGCAGAAAGTAGCCTCGCGATGTCTGGCAGCGCGAGACCAGGATGATCGTCTTGACGACCACTGGCTGTTTGGTGGATGCAGCCTCCCCCGGCGGACTCGCCATGTCCGACTCGTGGTAGAGCGCGATGTTGCACTCGTCGACTGGTTGGACAACGTAGCACCGCACGTTGAGGCTGCCCGAGTACATGCGGCTCAGACCCGCGGGGTCCGACAACATCCGCCACGTGCGCTCAAAGACGGTCTCGGCCGAGCGGTAATAGATGGTCTTGCTGAGCGAATAGTTTAGGACGCCGTCCTCGAAGACGCGGCTCTCGCGCCAACCGCAGACGGACCCAGAAGGCGTCGCGTACCGGTCGTTCTTCGAGAAGGTCGAGTACTCCTGGATGGCCTTGTCGCGGATCTGGACGCAGTCGTCCGGCGTGAGCGGCCGAATGAGCGCGAACGACGCGTCATTGGCCAGGTACAGCTTGGAGTCGCTCGCCTGTGCCAGGTCGCGGAAGAGCTGGAACTGCTGGCTTGATTGCTGCCGTTGCGTGCGCAGCGCCACGTTCTCATCGTGCAAACGCGCGAAAGTGGCGCGGATCCTAGACAGCAGCCGCTCTCGGTCCTTCCGCTGCGATGTGGCAGCGTTTAGCACGCGCGGCATCTCGTCAAGCGACTGGAGCAGCGCTGGCAGCGGCTCTAGCGCCTGGGAAGTCACCACAGCCTGTTCACGTTCCCCAAGGCTCTGCAGAACGCTCTCCAGCTCCGCCACCTCGTCGCGCAAGCTCCGCAGCAAGTTCTGTAGTCACCACGCCCCAGTCAGTGCCACACGCCAGCAGAGCGGTGCCCAACACTCACAAGCGTACTTCGCGTCGGTGGTAATAGCGTCGGGACTTGAGCCGCGACCTCTCGAGCTTGGACAGTGAATGCTCATTCGCTCGCAGCGGTGGATACTCGTAACCAAGCCCTTCCGCCCACTTGGTGCGAGCAGCGCCACGGTTTGGTGGCAGCTTCTCTCGTCCGCTCCCACTCACCATGGCCAGAAGTGTGTGGATGTCGCGCTCCTCTAGCAACTCTATCGGCTCGTTCATCGCTGCCACCACCGTCGCCGCGCCGAGAAGAGAGTTGGGTAGTACCGAGAGAGCGAAACTGAAAGTGTCCGTCGGCATGTGCTCACTACTCGGGCCTTCGTTGATCGATGGTCGCCCCCTGGCGCGCGCTCATGCGCGCACACAATCATACCGTATGCATGAAGAAAGCCGTTTCCCATTTATTATTGTGGATTGTGTGCGCTCATGTCAGATTTGGCAGGATCAATTGCGATCTTTTTATGTTTATACTGCGAATTTGACGCACGAGCCCCGTGATTCGTCTTGTACTCATCGCCAACACCAGCCACTGCTTTGGTCGGCCCTGCCTGCATTTGGGCAGGCGCACTTACTCGTCGCTTTTCGGCAGCGAGAAGCGAGGACCAAACACCTCGGCCTCCCAGCGGAGCACATGCAGGATGATCTCGCCCACCCAGAACTTTGGGTCGGCGCCGACGGTCGGCGTGATGCCCGCGTAGGACGACAGGCAGTGCTCGTTGCGGGCCCCAACTTTCTCCGACTTAATCCTGATCGACAAGCCATGCGTCAGTCTCATCCACCACGTACCGCGCAGACAGAGACGTCTCGGGAGGGCACGCACCATGCGAACAGGTCGTTCCAGACCTCGGTGGCGTCGCCGGAGCGCTTCTCCCGGATCTCGAACCTGTCGCTGTCGAGGCCTCGGATGAGCATGAAGTAGCCTCGCGTCGTCCGGAACCGCGAAAGGAGGAGGATCGACTTGACGACCACGGGCTGTTTGGTGGATGCAGCCTCCCCCGGCGGACTCGTCTTGTGCGACTCGTGGTAGAGCACGACGTTGCTGTCGTCGACCGTCTGGACGACGTAGCACCGCACGTTGAGGCTGTCCGAGTACATGCGGCTCAGACCCGCGGGGTCCGACAGCACCCGCCACGTGCGCTCGAAGATAAAGTCGACCGTGTGGTGGTACATGGTCTTGCTGAGCGCGAAGTTGACGACGCCGTCCTCGAAGACGCGGCACTCGCGCCAGCCGCAGACGGACCCGGAAGGCGTCACATACCGGTCGTTCTTGGAGAAGGCCGAGTACTCCTGGATGGCCTTGTCGCGGATCTGGACGCAGTCGTCCAATGTGAGCGGCCGGATGAGCGCGAACGACGCGTCGTTGGCCATGTAGAGCTTCGAGTCGTCCATGCGCGTCAGGTCGCGGAAGAGCTGGAGGCGCCGGCTCGACTGCTGGCTCAGTGTGCGCAGCAGTACGTTCTCATCGTGCAGCCGCGCAAAGATCGCTTGCAGCTTGGCCAGCAGCTGCTCGCGCTCCTCCCGGGGCGAAGCGGCAGCGTTGAGCACACGCGGCATTTCGTCGAGCGACTGCAGCAGCGCCGGCAGTGACTGTAACGCTTGGGACGCCACGGCTCCCTGCTCGCACGTCCCGAGTCGCTGGAGCGTGGTCTCCAGCTCCGCCACCTCATCCCGCAGGCTCCGTAGTAAGTTCTGGAACGTATTGACAGCTCTCGAGTCAATTTGTCACGTCTTCCTTGTCTACCTATCGACGTCGTCGCTCGGACACGTACCGCGCGTCGGTGGTAGAAGCGGCGCGACTTGAGCCTGGCCTTCTCGGTCTTGGACAGCGGGCACTCTGCTGTCGGCTCGCGTGGCGTGTCGGCGGCCCCAATCCCCTCCGCTTTGACGGCATGGGCGGCTTCAGGACCTGGGCAGATGCCATGGTCTACACTAGGCCCTAGCGCCATGCCGGTTTCCTCGCCGCCCCCATCCACCATGGCCAAGAGCGCACTGATATCGTGCTCCTCGAACATATCGAGCGGCTCATTCGTCTCCGCCATCGTCGTCATTACGTGCACAAAGACCCGATTCGGTGCCTGGCGAGCGAAATCAAAAGTGGTGCACACAACACATAATCAGCGGGACCTGCTTGCAAATTGCAGCAACGACAAGAAGCTCAAGATCCGCATCACGGCGTCCTCTGTGCGAAGGGTATCCAGTACAGTACCGACGGGTCGTTTGTCAGGGCGAGACTCGGAGTCACCCCGGTAGGGGAGTTTCCGAATGTCTGACTCGGAGAGAAGCCGTGTCGCCTTCTGTTGACTACACCGTGATACAGTACATTACGGATGGGGATTGCAAAGGGAAGCCACTTCGCGTGAGGAGCTCACTTCCATTTGCTCCCGAAAAGACCACTTTTAGAATTGAGATTGGGGAAAGGTATACGATAATCCTCACACTTTTACAGAATTTCCTTCAAGATAGCATATTAGCCAAACGGAAGCTAGAAAACTTTCCGGTGTACTTCGTAGTCAGTTAGTCATATATATTAACCCAGTATATGCATACTTCGATTCTTTTAAATCAGTGCATTTTCCCCCTTTGCTCGCTTCATTCAACAAATTCAGCTCTCAATATATATATATATATATTCAATTGTTGAGCATACAAAATATGGCATGATTCGTGTACGCGAAGGACGGACGGGTCGCTCTCACCATCAGGGATTCATAGTACACCATTTTGCAGTCATGTGCACCATTCCCGCAGTCGTTTGCACTCGAGTGCAATGAATTGCACATGATACCTTTCAGACTTTATACCTTCGGTTTTGATAAAAAATTAAAGTGTATGGTCGATTGGCCATCGAACGCACAGGGCGCTTCCATTCTCACTTTCAAGCCAAGATGGAGAGCCCTCCCCCCCTCAACGAGCCCCCGCCAGCCACCCCGACGCCCACCAAGCGCAAGTACAGCGCTGAGACGCGCCAACGTGTCGTCGACTGCGCCCGTGCGGGCGACAACTGGA
>JAADXZ010000846.1:0-12491 GCA_023338055.1 Phytopythium mirpurense
CTGACGCACCTGTTCTCCGTCGAGGAGCACGCCGAGCTGTCCAAGCCCGTGTCTGTCGACTTTGCGAAACTGTTTGCGATCAAGGATGGCGGCGTGACGTCTGTGAGGGAGCTGTCGCTGACTGGCGTGACGGAGCTTTCCCCGTCCCTCGAACAGACTGACGAGCTGGCCTGGAAGACGAACGAGGACGGCGATGACGATATCGATGCCGCGGGTCCGTCGATCCCCGTGTTCGGCACGTCGGTGGTGCTTCAGCCGATGGAGGTCCGCACCTTCCGCGTGTGCTTCGCCAAAAGCAGTTTTGCTGCGGATGACCTGGTGAAGGCTGTCGACTTGCCTGATGTTGTCGCCATGGCTGGTCATCACGACGGAGAAGCGGAGCAAGAGCCCGCTACTACTGCGGAGGAGATGATGGCTGTCGAGTGATGAAGGAGCGGTACAGACGCGGCGCGTGGAACCTCCGGTATGCAGGCAGTCCACTGCACAAACGTTGTTTGCGGTCATGAGGTTTGAAGGTTAATCTCCGGTGGATGAAAGGCCTTTCACCATGTCGCGCCCGTCCCATTGTGCGGCTAACACTGAATCACTCACTTGTTCGTTCAAGTCACGACAGCAGAACGAACCAGACAGCAACAACTCCACCAACCGACAAGCCCCCGGCCACGAACCGGACGGCGACTTCCCACCAGACCTCTCGCGACAGCTCCGTGATCGCTCGAGGCAGGGCGTCGACGGACTCTACACGGCCGTCTTCCGAGCAGAAGCCAACGAAGCTGACCCGGTTGTTGTTCAGCACACGCCACCAGCAGAGCGAGGTCGCTTCGATCATCAAGTCGCCAGCCAGGTGGCTCACGCCCCACACGAACGCGAGGAGCAGCCACGACGACAGCCACAGATACGCCACTTCCTCCGCTGCGCACAAGTAGCGGAGCTTCAGCCTCTCGAGCGCTTCCTCTCGGCTCTTCATGCCCTCCAAGCTCAGTGCCGGGCAGCCGCCGAAGGTCAGTGGCTGTGCTTGGCTTGGCTCGGGGTGGGTGAAGGCATCTGCTGACACATTCGGCGCGCCAGCTTGCAGCTGTAATGGAACCGCGCGCCAGGAGCTCGTGGCCAGCCGACACAGCCGCTTCGTGTTGTCGTGCACGATCGACAGCTCCGAGGTCGGACCCAGCGGTTCACACCCTCCCAGCGCGGCTGTCAACGCCCCAGCAGGCTCTGCGAAGCGCCCAATCCAAGTTTGGAGCTCTGCGATGGACTCCACACCAGGTTAGCCGCTGCAAACTACAGTGTCTACTGGAGGCCCAACGTATCGCGAGGCAGACGACGGACGCGGTCTCACCTGCTTGTTCGCTCCATATAGCGTCAACTTGGGTCTGCAGCGCCTCGAACATGGACGCTGCGTGACTGTCCAGCTCGTCAGCCAGCCGGAGCGTGTCGTTCACTTGAAAGGCGGGGAGAAGAGTGGACACCACTTCCGTCATGAACCACGTCCTCTGCGTCGGGGGTCGCGCGCTGCTTTCGGCCGCCGTCGTGCTGGTACCGGTAGGGTGGAAGCCGCGGCGGAACTGAGGACACACCTCGAGGTGCTCACTCTTGACCGTCATGAGGAACAGCGTGGCGACCAGCGACACGGAGCCAGTGATGCCGATGCGCATGACCGCGCTCAAGAGCTCCCCGCCGTGCGCTACGAGCGCGACAAGAAGCTCCGCGACGGTGGGCTTGCCGAAGAAGACGTCCCGGAGACTCGCCTGGGCATCACAGGGCAGCAACACAAGAGCCGTCGTCAGCAACGGCGTCCAGCCGAGGGGGGAACTACTATCTAGAAGACACCGCACGTACAATGTCCTGGATGCCCGAGAGCTTGCGGGCGTCGAGCTGCGGCGCGGTCCAGAGCGTGTTGGTGAGCATGCCGGCCGTCAGATGGAGCAGCAGGACCGTCATGCGGAAGCTCTCGACCTTGAGCGAGTACCACTCGAGCGCTGGCAGCGGATCGCTCGCCGCCCCGCCCATGAGGAGCGACAAGACGCCAAGCTTGTGACGAGCTCCGCCAGCGGCTTCCTCGGCGCTACCAGTGGCGTTGTTGCTCTGCTTCTCCCACGACGGCTCGAGGTTCCGAAGGGACCGAGACGACCACCGCCTCGGAGACGCCGGCGCTGGCAGCGGTGACACCCTAAGAGGCGGATATCGGGTCGAGTTGCTGGCCAGCACCTCTGGTTGTGGCGGCCTCGACAGGCGGTGCAGCACATGCGACGCGCGCACTTCGCCCAGGAAAGCGCCTTCTTCAGCGCCCGCGTCCGCCGAGGAGACGGCGCAGTCGGCCGACTCGCGCGCCGCGGCCACAAGCGCCGCGATCTCCTCCTGCACCTGGGCGTCCACCGCAGCGCTGACGCGCAGGAGCGAGCTCTGGGCGTCGCGGAACTCGCCGCCCAGCGTCGACCGCGTGCGCCGCAGCTGGGCGCCCATCACGCCAGACAAGTAGGCGGACTTGCGCTCGCCGAGCGTCAGGCCGGCGACCGCGTCGCGGGAAAAGTTGTCGACGGACGCGAGCAGCGACTCGACGCCACGCAGCGACCCGTCCACGCCCGCCAGGACGTGCACCGCGCCCGCGACGCCCGACAGCACGTCATGGACGTCCTCGGCGTCCGAGAGCGCCCGGGCAGTGGCGTCAGCGCGGGGAGAGCCAGGAGTGTCCACCATGGCCACGAGCGCGTCCAGCTTGAGCGCGACGGACCGGCGCATGGTCGCGACGGCGGAGACGGCCGACGCGTTCACGAGGCCCGCGAGTCGACGGAGCCGGTGCTCGTGGAGTGCCAGGCGCGCGCTTCGGCGCGCCGCGGCGATTCGCGAGCGCACGCGCTGCTCGAGGGCGGCGGGGAGTCCGACCAGCGTCTCGTTGGCGGGTGAGGCGGCGGGCGCGAGCGCGAGCAGCGCGTCTGCGACACAGGCCAGGGCGTCGGCGCGCGCTGGTGCCTCTGGCGAGGACGCCACGGCCTCGGCGAACGCGTCCAGCTCGTGCGCGACCCCGTCGAGGCCTGCGCGCGTCGACATGGAGCGTTTGAATGCCAAGCAGCGGGAGATCACGGCAGTAGACAAGTTTGGTACGGTACGTACAGCGTGAGGACGCCGAGAGCGCGGCCGCGAGCGCGGCGTCGTGGGCGTCGATCCGTCGCTGCGCCGCCGTGGCCGCGGCGTCGACGCGCGCCTCGAGCGCCGGCAGAGAAGGCGCGAGCGTGCGCGGGGCGTGCGCGCACCAGGACACGTCGAGGGCGTCGCCTGCGCGCTCCGCGGTGCCGCGCGCCGCGTCGAGCCGCGCCGGGACGTCGAACCGGCCGAGGCCCCAGCGCGTGACCACGAGCGAGCAGAAGAGGCCCTTGAGGAGGCCGCAGCAGACGAGCAGCAGCACGTAGCTGAGCCGGGGGAAGCGGTAGAGCGCCGCCCGGCCGCAGTCGCAGCCGCAGCAGCCGAGCAGGCCGCCCCGGCGGGTCTCGCGTCGAGCTCGGCGCCGGTCGCGCTGGCGCTCGAACGGCGCCTGCGGCTCGGACGACGCGAGCTTGGACGCGTCGACGGGGGCCGAGGCCGAGCGGCTGGCGGCCCAGGCCGACTCGCCGCGCACGTCTCCGCGGATCGAGATGGCCGTCTGCAGCGAGCACCGCGGCCCGCTTGCCATGTCTGGTGGCAGTTGGCTTCTACCGAGCGCGTTATGGGGTTATGGCGCGGTGGGCTTTTGGAGACGGCGAAGCGAGGCGCCTTGACGGGTATGGTGTTGATGCAGACGGATGCATTAATGCGCCACATTGGTCGTCGAGTGATGGAGGTGAGACTGTCGACAGAGGCGTCCAAAGCGCATGGATATGATGGATGGAGTACTCATACAAGAAATGGATTAACTAGGTTGTCGTATCATGAAGCCGGGGCTTTCAAACGACGCGCATGTCAATGTTTAATCCTCGTACTCGGTCAGTGCGTGCAATCACTACTACCAACTATACATACATCTCTACGTCGGACAGACGGCGAAGGAAGGGAGCGCTCAGACATCCAAGGAAATTCAGGCGTCACTCAACCAGACCAGGTGGCAACCCGGCGGCTGTCGGCAAGAACACTGCGAATGTTTAAGGGAAAAATCATCATCAACGCGCTCCCGAATGCAAACATGCGTACAAACACGCAGATGCACAACGGATGATGCACTACAATAGCGATCAATAGGAGGAGGGGACCGCGCGCCATGTCGACAGACACGCGCGCGCGTACCCCTCGGGCCGTGACAAACCTCTCTGCTCGCGTGGGTGTCGTGGAGAACACAACATGAGTAATCCCCGTCGGGTTAGCTCCAAGCGGCGGGCGGCACGACGTCCGCCCGTGGCGCCGCTGAGCCAATTGCATAACTGTTGGTATGACGATCAGTCCCCGCGAGTCCGCCGCGCGGCGTTGAGGACGTCGCGCGCGCTCCAGCGCCCGCTCCCGACGAGCAGGACCGAGCGCCTTCTCCGCATAGCTTCGTCGCGAGGGGGTCTGCGCTTGGACGCTGGCACTCTCTGCCCTGGTGTCCGGGGAATTTCCCCAAGCCGCCGCCCGGAGGCGGCCCACTTGACTCCGCAATTCTAAATTGTGTTCTGAGCGATGCGGCGGCCGCGAGAGCGAGCAGAGCGGAGTGCGCGACGCCCCAAGCGATGCGCGGCGACCATTCATTCCATTCCCGTCAGTTGGTTGGTTGGTTGGAAACCACCGACGGTACCGAAAAGAACCTATCCAAACCGGTACTAAACGGTATATTACCGTTTTGACGGTATACTACATTCTGTATCTCCCCAACTGGTGCGATTTTGTGAAACCGTTCTTACCGGTTATTCACACCAAAGGGCGGCAAAATCCTCATAAAGTAACCTAGTCTATAGCATACCGGTATTACTTGCTTGTGTATTGCCGGTGCTTGCTTCAGTTTGAAAGCTGAAGTGTGGACTGCGTGGGCGCCGTGCCACATATATGCACAGTATCTGTATCGGTGCGCTCATGGCGATGCACTGCATGCTTCAACCTGCACGGCAAGCGTCAATTCGGTTGAGATAGAAATACTGTAGAGACCGCAGTTCTCAAAACATACTTACTACTGCATTAAATACCTCGAGCAAACTTCAATCACACCACGTACCGCGCTGCACCATCACACCTGCATCAACGTGTAAGTTTGTGAGCAGCCTCCTGTCCGTCATCATGGATCCGTGATAGACACTGGCCGAGAGTTTTCCTGCCATTTCGAGCTCCAGAAGCGCCGGCTAAACAATGGGAGCGAAGATCAAGGTCCATGCATGCAGCCAAAGTGTTGAACGCGCGCATTAGGGTCAAGACCCAACCTATCTAACTGACTTGGTCACGCAAGGTGCTTGGGCCAAGTCCGTTTGAGAGGTTGGTGACGCGACCCAATGACGTAAACAGTCGTGTTCAAGCGAAAGCAACTTACTCGGAGCAACATCAAAGCGTCGGCCGCTCGCGCGTTGACCACTTTAGCCCCCATACAGACTGAACGGTTGCATGGGAGATGCTAATGGCCGAACTCCACCATGCGTATTATATACATAACGGCCGGCGCCTTGTCTTTCTTGCCTTGTCCGGCCAGAATACACGGCATTCAGATACACCCAAGCGAGAATGCTCACGCTCCGCCGCACATGTCGCGTTAAACGCATTGACGTACCGTACCACGTTTTCACTTGCCTGTACTATACCTCGCGCTGGCCCCGTCAAACCCGATCGCGTACCCTCTGTATCGCTTTTCGCGGGGATCTGCCCACTCCGTCGGCCCCTTGGATCCCGCAGCCCAATGCTGCGTCGCTGGCATTTCCCGATTGGCGTCCTCCGGCCCAAGCCACAGCTCTCCCTCCCCCGCCCGCTCCCCCGCCCTCCTCTCCTCTCCTCCAGCACCATGTCGCAGCTGTCGGACGTCGGACTCTACGGCCTGGCCGTCATGGGCCAGAACTTCGCGCTCAACATGGCGTCGCACGGCTTCCGCGTGTCGGTGTGCAACCGCTCGCCCGACAAGGTGGACGCGACGGTGCAGCGCGCCGTGAGCGAGGGCAACCTGCCGCTCGTGGGCTTCAAGGACGTGGGCGAGTTCGTGGCGTCGCTCGCCCGCCCACGCAAGGTGATCATCCTCGTGGTGGCCGGCAAGCCCGTGGACATGACGATCGCGGCGCTGGCGCAGCACATGGAGCCGGGCGACATTATCGTGGACGGCGGCAACGAGTGGTTCCCCAACAGCGTGCGCCGCGCGGCCGAGCTGGAGCCCAAGGGCATCCACTTCGTCGGCATGGGCGTCTCTGGCGGCGAGGAGGGCGCGCGCAACGGCCCGTCGCTCATGCCGGGCGGCCCCAAGGAGGCCTTTGACGCCCTCGAGCCCATCCTGGTCAAGTGCGCGGCCCAGGTGGACGACGGCGCGTGCACGACGTACCTGGGTCCCATCGGCTCGGGCAACTACGTCAAGATGGTGCACAACGGCATCGAGTACGGCGACATGCAGCTGATCGCCGAGACGTACGACGTGCTCAAGATCGCCGGCGGACTCACGAACGAGGAGCTGGCCGAGGTGTTCACCGAGTGGAACAAGGGCGAGCTCGAGTCGTTCCTGATCGAGATCACGGCCAGCATCTTCGCCAAGAAGGACGACCTCACCTCGGACGGCTTCATCGTCGACAAGATCCTCGACCAGACGGGCATGAAGGGCACGGGCCGCTGGACGGTGCAGGAGGCCGCCGAGCGCTCCATTGCCGCGCCGACCATCACGGCCTCGCTCGACGCGCGCTACCTGAGCGCGCGCAAGCAGGAGCGCGTGGTCGCCTCCAAGGTGCTCAACGGCCCGTCCGAGATCCCGGCCGTGGACAAGCAGCAGCTGATCGACGACGTGCGCCAGGCGCTGTACGCGTCCAAGATCTGCAGCTACGCGCAGGGGCTCAACCTGATCCGCGAGGCCGGCGTGCAGATGGGCTGGCACGTCAACCTCGGCGAGTGCGCGCGCATCTGGAAGGGCGGCTGCATCATCCGCGCCGCCTTCCTCGACCGCATCAAGGCGGCCTACAACAAGAACCCGGAGCTCATCAGCCTGCTGGTGGACCCCGACTTTGCGCAGGAGCTCAACGCGCGCCAGTACTCGTGGCGCCGCGTCGTGTCGCTCGCCGTGGCCAGCGGCATCCCCACGCCCAGCCTCGGGGGCTCGCTCAACTACTTCGACACGTTCCGCCGCGAGTCGCTGCCCGCCAACCTGACGCAGGCGCAGCGCGACTTCTTCGGCGGCCACACGTACGAGCGCACGGACCGCGAGGGCCGCTTCCACTGCGAGTGGACGGACGCGCACCACAGCATCGGCAACGTGTCGGAGCGTGTGCTCGGCAACCTGTAAGGCGCCCATCGGCGAGCGTCAGCCCTCTCTCTCTCTTCCAGTCTTCATCGCTCTAGCTTCGCCTTGGGCGCTGCCGTCGCCAGGCGACGCAGCGGCCGCTTGACAGGACGAACTGCCTAATAATGAACGATCAATGCGAGAAACACGAGCGCATGAGAGCGCCGCTTCCCTTCTATGGAGTCTCTCGCCCAGCGTATACACAGCCTCGCCACACTTGGAGAAGGAGCATTCACATCTTGGACAGCGCCGGCAGGTGCGCGATGAGCTGGCTCTCCCGCCCGTGGGCCCCCGTGATAGCCGCTTGCGCGCCGCCCAGCCCTGCGGCCGCGAGTCCGCCGAGAGAGACGGCCTGCGGCAGTTTGCGCAGCCTGGCGACGCGCATGGCGAGCTGCTCGAGCTCGTTCTCGCGCTCGAAGCGCGGCGTGAGGCGCAGCATGGCAGTCGTGCCGGCGGTGGGCGAGGCCCGGGGCCGGCGGCGGCCCGAGGGCGGCCGCGCGTGCGTCTCGAGCACGCCCCACGCGTGCAGCTGGGCCACGGCGTTCTGCAGCGTCTCGAGCGAGCACGACTCGTAGAAGCCGATGAGGCGCTCGTGGTACATGGTCTCGGCCAGCCACTGCACGCGCTTGAGCAGGTCGTCGCGCGCCACGGCGCCCGCGGGCCGGCGCAGCGCCAACAGACTCGTGATGGTGACCCAGTAGCTGTCGATGAAGGGCCAGATGAGCGTGCTCAGCAGCGACAGCATCGTCGCGTCGCCCGGCGCCAGGCGGTTGCAGCAGCTGCTGCTGCTGTTCGTGGCCGCGACCAGGACGCCGCGCGCCTCGAGCGCCGCGAGCGTCTGCGACAGGTGCGCGCGGTCGTCCGTGTCGTCGGGGCGCACGAACTCCATGCGCAGCATGTCGTGCAGGAAGAGCGCGGTCTCGAGCAGCTCGTCCCGGTCGACGCCCCCAACGTTGTTACTGCTGCTGCTGCCACTGGCCGACGCTGACGTTGACGGGTCGGCCGTAGTCTGCTGGTCCTGGCCTTCGAGCGCGTGAAAGGCGCACGCGAGCGCGCCCTCCGAGTTGAACCAGTGCAGCAGCTTGTTGCGGTAGTAGCCGAGCCCAATCATGTTGCCGTACTGCTCGCGCTGCTCGCTCACCGCCCACCGTCAGCCGCCAGCCACACGACCGACAAGATACCACGCACTAGCGCCACCACACAGACCGACATACCGTGGTGATGGCGGGCTCGACCAGGTCCTTGCGGCGCGTGGTGACGAGCTCGCTCAGCAGGTCGAGCGCGCGGTCAACGACGACGGCGGGCGAGCGGCCCTGCGTGCCCATGACGCGCCCGCCGCGGCGCAGCACCTCGAGGCGCAGCCAGTCGCTCTGGCGCGCCAGGTCCTGGCGCGAGATGCCTTGCCGGTACATGAGCAGGATGGTCGCGACCACGTTCGACATGGCGCACGACGCACTGGCGATCATGGACGCCGTCACCTGGTACGCCAGCCGCTCGACCAGCGCCGCGCTCGACACGAACGCGCCGTCCCCGCCGCTCTGGGCCGCGCGCTCCAGCGCAGACGCCGCGAAGGCCGCCAGGTCGATGGGCGCGCCGAACTGCACGGCGATGGACCCGAACTTCTTGCGCGCGACGTGGACGGTCGAGCGCAGCAGCGCGCCGAACGACTCGCGCACCTTGCCCTCGCCCAGGACCTCGTTCTGGTGCAGCATGACCTCGAGCGGCTTCTCGTAGTCGATCGTCACGGGCACCACGAACACCTGTGGATGACAGGAAGCAGCTAGTGAGACCCCCTGGCTGTCTCGACGCGCTCCGGAGGCTCCAGACACGTACATTGTCGGCCTGGTCGGACAGATAGCAGTCGACAACAGCGCCCAGGATGCCGAACTTTGGGTGCAGCTGCTTGCCGCTGCGGCTGCGGCTGCCCTCGATGAAGAACTCGACCATGTGGCCGCGCGACACGAGGTACTGCCGCCGCCACCATCACCACCCACGCGCATGTTAGAGGCTGCGTAACGACAATATAAAAGCCCGTGGAGGCCGAGGTATCCACGACACTCACGTGACACGCACACGTACCTGCGTGTAGGCTCGGAAGACGGCGGCGTAGAGCGGCTGCTCATCGCTGGCGAACGAGCGGCGGATGAAGTAGGCGCCCGACTCGCGCAGCAGCTCGGTGAGCGCGCCCATGTGCAGAAAGTCCTCGCCCGCGGCGATGTACGGCACGGGCATGTTGTACGCGAAGCACACGTAGCTGAGCAGCAGGAAGTCGAGGTACGAGCGGTGCGTGGGCACGAGCACGACGTTCTGGTTGGCCAGCAGCAGCTCGCGGATGCGTGCGAGCCCGCTCTCGTCCACGTGGATGGCGTCGTACATGCGGCGCAGCACCTTGCGCAGCAGCCAGCCCAGCTTGCGCACCGAGCGGTAGTCCATGCGCGCGGCCATGGTGTCCAGCATTCGCGCGGCCTCGCTCTCCACCTCGTCGATGCTCATGCCTGGCTGGCTGGCCGCGCACTGGTCGATCGCTCGGCGCACGCCGCTCGACTCGAGCACGCTGTTGCGCATCTGGCCGACCGACTCGACGTGCCGGCGCGGGACGTGCGACGCCTCGTGGTTCTTGCCCTCGCGCCAGCCAGTGAGCCCCATGACGCGCCCGAGCAGGCCGGACGACGTGTAGCCAGGCTTGCGGCTCGACGTGTAGGCCCACGCGACGTCCGAGAGCAGGCCGGGGAAGGAGATCGCGTGGTGATCCGGGTCCCACGCGAGCATGCGGCCCGTGCTGAGCGCGAGCGCCGTCTGCTGCACGCCGACGATGTCGACGTCGATCACGTCCGGCTCGTGCAGCACGTACTTCTTGAGCCCGACGCAGAAGTTGACCATGTACCGCTCCCACACGATCGCCCTCGCGTCTACCCAGAGCGTCGGGCTCGCAAACTCGCTCAAGACGTCGAACGTTGCGTCGGCCACGAACACCCACTGGTTCTCCGTGAAGGGCTTGAACAGCTCCACGAGCGTGCGCGCGCGCCACGTGAGCTGCCAGAGCCGCGCGGCCTGCTTCATGTGGCTCGCGTTGCCACTCTTGTTGGCCAGCGTCGAGTAGACAGACGACGGCAGCGCGTACGACAGGAACCACTGCACCTGGAAGTGCTGCGGGGTCTGGATCATGCGGAACTTGGCCGGAAAGAGCGCTCGGCGCGGCGGGTTCTCGCGGAAGTAGTCGAGCACGACGCCGCACGGGATGCGCCAGCGCAGCGGGTTCTGCCGCGGGTCGGACGTGCCGCAGTGGACAACCAGCGGCTCGGACGGCGGAGGGATGACCCGCGCTCTGCTGGCCGCGCGGCGGTCGCGTGCGACACGTGCGCATACGCAGAGCAAGATGCTGTTGACGGCGAGGTCGACGGGCACAATGTCGGCCGTGTTCCGCGGGTCGCCGGGCAGCATTGTGAGCACGCCCATGCCCGCCGCAAGGAAGATGGCGCCGGCGCCAGCGACCTGGTCGACCCATCCCGGCACAGGCTCCTTCCACGCCGCGCCGATGATCGTAGGGCGGTAGATCACGAGCGGGAAGCTCGTGGTTGACGCGCCCGTGCTGTTGTCGATGCCCACCTCGCGCGTGATGAGGTGCTCCGCCATGGACTTGGTCAGCGCGTACGTGTTGGGGTACGTGCCCATGAGGTGGACGCTCAGGCGCTCCAGCTCGCTGGGCGTGGCGCGCGTCACTCGCTCGAGCGCGTCGTGCGCGTCAAAGTCGAGCGGGTAGAGCTGCTCGCGGATGCGCAGCTCCCGGAGGTTGCTGTTGACGTAGGCGGTGGAGATGTGTACGTAGCACTCGAGCCGCTCGAACGACCGCGCGAAGCGGACGGCGTTCAGCGCGCCCACGCAGTTCATCTGCATGCATGCCCATGGTGCTGTGGTGTCAGTGGCCTCTATAGTAAACCCAAGTACAGAAAGGCCAGCACGCACCTCGACGGCGACGTCGAGCGGCTCGTTGAACTGGACGGTGGCAGCCGAGTGTATAAAGACCTGCACTCGCTCGCGCAGCATGCGCGCGTCCGTAGACTGGAGGCCGAGGCCGGGGGTCGTCACGTCGCCCGCGACCGCCGCCAGCTTGGACGCGACCAGCGCAGGGAACGCCTCGGCGCCGATCTCGCCCCGCAGCCGGTCAAAGATGGCGCTACGCATCGAGTCCAAAGCGCGATCTCGTGTGAGTGGGTAGTAGAGCAGGGCTCTCTCGTCCAGGGACCGCTCGGATACCTGTCGACGACCTCCTTCTGGAGGCGCACGCCAGGCTCGACGCCCTTGCGCGGGCGGATAAGCAAGACGATCTGCTCCGAACGCAGCAGTGCAAGAGCGGAATGGTGAGGACTCGACTTGGGAGAGGAATGTCCGGCCGAGGGGAGCGCTGGCGCACCTGGCCGACGGTGGGAGCGCATCGCAGGATCTTCTCCACCAGCACCTAGGGCAGCAGTACGCGCATTTAGCGGCGTGCGAGAGCAGGCGCAACCGCCGCCGAGTAGCCGGTCGATCACATCGTAGCGTCGACCTACCTTGCCCAAGAAGCCCGTGGCGCCCGTGATGAACACGCACTTGCCCGCCAGGTGCTCGTCCATCCTTGACCGCTACGAGTCGACGGGGTGTACAGGAATTGGGCGCGAGGGAGCGCGAGGAGCTGGAAGCGCGACAGGAAGCGCACTGCGCTGGTCGTTGAACGTCGCTGCTGCTCTATGATGCGCTGTCGAAAGTGCGTCGTGTCAACTTATCCGCAGCCAGACCTAAGAACCGGACGGATTAGGGTACAGTTCATGGGTGTGAATTTGTGTTATTAGACACATAGAAATATCAAGAGTACTTCTGAATTGAAGCCGACCAAAAACACCAGGAAGGGATACTACCTTGTTTTGCCATTGGTACTGACGGTACTGTACCTCTACAATTGGATACTCCTGAGTAAGTTCCCACCGTGCAATTGAAACTTGAAGTTGCCATGATGGCAACTAACTGCGCTCGGTCGGTCGCGCTATCGTGGGGATGGCTCTCGCCTCCTACATAAACTTCTGCACGCCCTGCACCGGTCTGAGCAGCTGCTCGCAGCGCGAGCGCCAGA
>JAADXZ010000847.1:0-12464 GCA_023338055.1 Phytopythium mirpurense
AATTCGGCGAATCTGCGCATTTTTGCCATAAAGCCGCCTTTCTACCAATGAGATGCACTACATACTCAAACAGCGCGCCGAAATTCGAAATATTGGCCGAGATACGTAAAAAAAACTGGGTGGCCGAGCTATTTTGGCGTGGAGGGTAATCGAGGCTCACCTCGTTATGTATACGAGCTCATGAATGTCAATTTAAACAGGTACACGCATACTAGTATGTTCCAACCTAAATTGTACCTCACAATTGAGCTCCTGAGCGTTCCCGCAGAGACCAACGTCATGACCATCCTCCAGGAGATCACGGCCCAGCGCCGGCTCGACGTGGCCGCCGCTAAGGCCTCCGTGCCACCCGAGGCTCTCCACGCGCGCATCTGCGCGGCGGAGGCGGCGGTGGGCCCGGCGCTGGACGTGCTCGCGCGCCTCAACGCGCCGCCGGTGCGTCGCTCTCGTGCCTTTCGAGTCGCGTGCGCGCTCGGCTTGCACTAACGCTCACTGTGGCCGTGACTATCCACCGATGATTCACGCGCCTGACTCCTACATATTACGTAGCGCGAGGGGTGGGCGGACGTGGCGCTGGCCGCCGAGTTCAAGCGCGCGAGCCCCAGCAAGGGCGCGATCGCGCTCGACCTCGACATCCGAGGTGCGCTGCCTGCCAGTCTGCCTACCTGCCCCTAGGCACTGACCAAGGCCCCTGTATATTACACGACCGCCGTGCGGAACTGACGGGATGTGCGACTGGCAGAGCAAGTGCGGCAGTACGCGGCGGCGGGCGCGAGCATGATCTCGGTGCTGACGGAGCCCAAGTGGTTCCACGGGTCGCTCGAGGACATGCAGGCGGCGCGCGACGAGGTGCAGGCTCGGCCGCAGCGGCCCGCCATCCTGCGCAAGGACTTTGTCATTGACGAGTACCAGCTGCTCGAGGCGCGTGCGTTCGGCGCCGACTGCGTGCTGCTCATCGTCGCCATCCTGGACCCGGCGTTGCTCGCCCAGCTCATCGACGTGCGTGCCCAATTTGCTACGATTAGGGGTTACCTATCGGCTCTACCTATCGGCTCTACCTATCGGATCTACCCATAGGCTAGCGGTGTCTGATCTCTGGTGGCTCGCGATGGCGCTGGCTCTGGCGCGGAACAGGCGACGCTCAAGCTCGGCATGTGTCCGCTGGTGGAAGTCAACAGCGTCGACGAGCTGGACGTCGCGCTGCGAGCGAACGCGAGGCGCGTCCTTTGACCGCCCCGTGCAACGTGCAAGGCGGCGCGGCCGGCTCTAACGGTCTCGATCGTCTTTGCTCTCCCCCGCAGGCTCATCGGCGTCAACAACCGCGACCTGCGCACGTTCAAGCTGGACCTGGACACGACGACGCGCATCGCCGACGCCATCCGCCAGCGTGGCCTGACGCTCGGCCGCGGCGGCATCTCCCTACTGGCGCTTAGCGGCATCCGCTCGCACGCGGACGTCGCCAAGTTCGAGCAGTGCGGCGCGCGCGGGGTCCTGATCGGCGAGCACCTCATGAAGAGCAGCGACTTGGACCGCGCAATCAAGGAGCTGCTGCAGCTGTCGCGCCGGCGGCTGCCGGAGGCGAGTGACGGCGCGTCCATGCAGCCGCTCGCCAAGATCTGCGGCGTCACCACGGTCGAGTACTCTCTGGCGGCGCTCCGCTCCGGCGCCAACCTGATCGGTATCATCATGGCCGAGGGGACGCCGCGGTACGTGGCGCCGCGGGAGGCCAAGGCGATCGTCGCGGCTGTACGCGCGTACGGCGAGCGCTCGGGGCCCGTCCTACCTGACGTCCTGCAGAAGCACTTGTCGGACGCAAGCGGCGGGAGCTGGTTCCACAAGAACGCGCTGGCGCTGCGCGAGGCCTGCGCGCGCGCGCCGCTCGTCGTCGGCGTGTTTGTCAACAAGCGCGCCGAGGAGATGAACGCGCTGGCGGAGGACATTGGCCTGGACCTTGTGCAGCTGCACGGGGACGAGGGCTTCGCCATCTGCCGCGAGGTCGCCGTACCCACGATCCGCGTGTTCCACCTGCCGGACTTTGTCGGCAGCGACGGCGTCGACCCCGAGGCAATCCTGCAGAACGTCCAGCACGGTGAGCGGCGCTGCGGTGTGGCTTGTCTTGGCGTGGCTATGGGATGGATGTCCATGCTGGTCTCGACGGACGGACGGACGGGCCAACGGACGGGCCAACGGACGACTGACCCGATTCGGCTGTTCATGTGTATGATGACTGACTGACTGACTAGGGGCGGCCAACTTTCTGCTGCTGGACACGAGCGTCAAGGGCCAGCAGGGCGGCACGGGCGTCACGTTCGACTGGAAGATCGCGGCCATCTTTGCGCAGGCGCGGCTGCCGTGCCTCATGGCGGGCGGCCTGACGCCCGAGAACGTGGTCAAGGCGCTCGCGATCGCGCACCCGCTCGGCGTGGACGTGAGCAGCGGCGTCGAGGTCAAGGGCGCGCCCGGCGTCAAGGACCTCGGCAAGGTCGCCGCGTTCCTCAAGGCCGTCAAGGACTTTCTCGCCGTTGCCGCGCTAAAAATTGACGAGGAGAACGAGGCGTGAAGAGAGGGAGGGAGAGATGGAGAGGGAGAAGAAAGGCCCAGGCGTACAAAGCACGCCAAAGCTAATGACCCAAAGGAATGGAGCAGAGGAGCAGTTCACGGCGTGTGGGGATCGTTCTCCTCCTCCTACAGCAAGCACTTGCCACAAGAATACTACAGTGTACGTCACGGTCGACGTCGCGTCCTACCTGGCACTGGCTGGCGGCTCGTCACTCGCTCGGGCGCATGGGCGGCGCGAAGAGGCCCTCGTGGCGGCCGTCGAGCTCCCGAGAGACGACCTCGTCGCACTGGTCGGCGATGATGCGCACGAGGATCGTGTCGTTGGTGATGTTGACGAGCGAGCGCAGGCGGTCCATGATCCAGTCGACGCTGACGAGCACCGTGAAGGCGGCGGGGACGTCGGCCGAGAAGACGGTGCGCCAGACGGTGAGCACCATGACGAGCCCGGCGTGGGGCACGCCGGCGACGCCGAAGGACGCGATGGCGCCGACGATGGCGAGCAGCACGAAGCGCACGGGCGTGAGCAGGTGCTCGTAGCCGCCGACCTTGGCAAGGAAGACACAGGCGAGCGGCATGTAGCAGGCCGTGCCGTTCAGGTTGCTCGTGGCGCCCAGCGGCAGCACGAAGCGCGACAGCGCGTACGAGACCTCCTTGGTGGCGTCCACGCAGCGCATGGTCATGGGCAGCGTCGCGATCGACGAGGAGCACCCGAGGATGAAGATCTGCGCCGGGATGATGTGCCGCAGGTAGGACAGGATGTTGCGGCGCGTGGTGACGAAGAGCACGAGGCCGAGGATGCCGAGCGTGAGCGTGAGCAGCGCGACCACGAGCGTGCCGATGAGGAACGCGACACCCTCCACGAGCACCGTCGAGGAGCCGTAGCTGGCCATGGACCCGGCGATGAGCGACACGATGGCGAACGGGATGTACTTGACGACCACGTTGATGAGCAGCAGCACGACCGTGTTGGCGTGCTGCACCATGAGCAGCGCGTAGTTTTCCACGCCCGCCTTCTTGTCGAGGCTCTTGACGACCGCGACGCCGAACCAGATGGCGAAGGCGATGATGCTGAGCGTGGACGTGCCGGCGAACGACTCGACAATGTTCTCGGGCACGAGGTCGTTCAGGATGCTGAAGATCTGCGCCGACACGTCGAGCGCCTCGAACTCGGTGCTCGCCTCGGTCGTAAAGTACCCAGACGTGTCGTTGAGCGTGAAGAAGGCGAGGTCCGCGGTCGCGTTGGTCGACGAGCACGCGAGGGCGCCCGAGCGCTGGTCCAGCGCCAGGAACTTGCTGTTGGCGCACTGGAGCGCAAAGTCCGTCGTGGCGCTCGAGGTCGCCACCTCGGCCTCGGACGGGTACAGCTCGTTCATGAGGAAGCCGAAGCTCGTGCCGACGGTCGACGACACGACGGACGCGAGCGCGAAGCAGAGGACCATGCGCCCGCCGATCGACGCCGCCTTGCCCGCCTCCACGAGCTCGCCCATGCACACGACGACGCTGCAGAAGACCATGGGCGTCACGAGGCACTTGAGCGCCTGGATGAACAAGTCGCCCGGCAGCGCGATCCACGCGGCCGCGGCCGCGTTCACGTCGTACTGCGCCAGGAGGATGCCCACGCCCAGGCCCACGCCCGCGCCGACGCACACGTGCCAGATGTTGACGCTCGAGCGCTGGTCGTACGGCGACATGAGCATGTCGCGCACGTTGAGGCCGTTGTGCGTGCCCGGGTTGTGGCCGCCGCCGCCGCCGGGGCCCATGCCACCGCCCGCGCGCCCAGGGGTGGCGACGTTCCCAGGAACCGACGCGCCGAGCGTCTTGCGGTCCTTGAGGTCGAACTGGTGCGTGCTGCGTGGCGTGAGCGAGAAGTCGCTGTCGGCCGGCGGGTACATTTGCGCGCGGATGGTCTTCATCTTGTCCATCGGGGCACGCGCAGAGGGCTCTAGCTAGCGCCGAGCGCTAGTCGAGCAGCGAGTTACGGGCAGGCCGAGGGGGAAAGGAGAGTGAGTGAGCACTGCAGGCGGTCGATTGGCCAGCCACCGTTAGTTCCGCCTGCGTAAAGCTAAAGCGAAAGCAAGTGCAGGAAGGATGCTTGACGCTAAACTGGCTTGTGGTATGGAGCTTGCTTGGTCAAGGGCTCAACTGACTCCGTTCTGATTCGTGGCGTGTCAAACGAAACCACTGGATCTCTGGAACTCGGTCCAGAGTTAGGGTTCGAAGAGTCACTAGGGGTTTGTATAGGTGCCTCCCTTAACGGTACACTGTACCGATCAAGGGTGCATCACATCTTGACGGATGGGCAACGTGTGCACACCTGTCGAGATTTGACGCACTGCCAATGCATTTCCATTTGTGTCTAACTTAGTTGGCGCTTGGGAGCGCTGTCATCGTCGCGCTCGCGCCAGAGGCGACAGGGGCTTGGGCTGCGGCTGCAGGAGCATTGGAAGGTGCAGAAGAGGGCAGCGGCTTGGTCGAGACTGAGGCGCA
This sequence comes from Phytopythium mirpurense, assembly GCA_023338055.1. Taxonomy (NCBI): domain Eukaryota; phylum Oomycota; class Peronosporomycetes; order Pythiales; family Pythiaceae; genus Phytopythium; species Phytopythium mirpurense. The sequence goes on from JAADXZ010000847.1 coordinate 5,047, forward strand.
CCGCGGCCCACACCATCACCACCACCATCGTCAGTCAGCCAAGGTCACCAAGAGAGCTCAACGACTAGAACGGACATACCTTTGGGGATGCCGGACTCGGTCTTGACCCATCCGCACTTGACGACGAACTCGTAGATCTGCCCAGTTTTGGTTACGTCCGCGTCTGGGGGAGAGCAGGTAAGTCACAACATCACGCCTTGCAATCAACTGTAGGGGGCTCCATACTCGACAGCGTCGTACCGATCTTGACCGTATCCCTCGCCATCTTCTTCGTCAAGTAGCCCAGGCGGTAGGACTCGCGCACGAGCGCGTCCTTGATGACCAAGTAGTGCTGCGGCCCAATGGCAATAGTACGGCGTTGAGTACCAGCTCACGTAGTCTCTCCCTCAGTAGCATTAGCATCATCATCATCATCAGCAGCAACATTGGCATCGTACCTTTGGAAGCAGCTTGAGCTTCGAGCACAGCTCCTTTTCCATTGGCGCCAGCAAGTGAGCCCCCGGCGTCCCGTCAACGTTGAACGTTGCGGCGATCGCGTTCACACCGGCTATTGTCGCGGCCGCGTTGCCTCCTCGCGTGCGGGAATGGTCCTTTTCCACAGAGTTGTCGCCGCCCTGCTCCCGCACCTGCCATCGGTTGGCACGGTCTCGGCCGCTCGACGCCGGCCGGCCAGACTCGTACAAGTACGACGCGCTATCGCGCTGCTTCTGGATCGCCTGCTCCACTTCGCGCTTCTTCTTCTCGCTGTCGTACAGCTCGGCCTCCGCGAGCGTGCGCACGCCGTTCTTGCGGTACTCCTGCAGCAGCAATATCTGCTTGCGCAGCCGCATGGCGGCGATGAGGCCGTCCACGAGCTTCTCGTGCTCTTGCGGCGTCTGGAAGCGCGCGAACGGCCGCATCTGCGCAATAATCTCGCGCTCGTCCTTCGGTCGTCGACGCTCCGACTGCTGGTGCAGCTTGTAGTCCAGCAGACCTCGCTCCACCACGAACTTCTTGCGCCGCTCGCGCTCCGTCAGCTTCTGGTTGTAGATCTCAATCACCTTGAGCTTCAGCTCGCGCTCCGTCGGGTGGTCGTCTTCTGAGAACTCCATGTCGGCCAGGATCAGCTCCGCTTCATTGTCGTACTCGACGTCAAAGTCGCCGCGTAGCGGCATGTAGCCGGCCAGTTGGCTTGGCGCGCTCCGCTCTCGCGGCGGCCCGCTGCTGGCTGCGTCAGTCTGCGCCTGCAGGTTCGCTTGCGCCGCGCTCGCCTCAACAACTGACGCTGGTGCCACGCCGCTAACTGGAGCTGTTTTGCTAGTGTTTTCATCTTCGTTGGCGTCTTCCGGGTCGCCAATGAACCGCGGAACGAGGTCGTGCGTGCTCAGGAACGCGTTCATGTAGTGCACCTCGCACTTCTTCTCCGTCTTGGTGGCCACGTGCTCGGCGATGTCCTTCCAGTTGCCCATGCCGAACATCTCGATCCCTTCCAGCAGCAGCAGGTCCTCGTCGGCCGTCCACTCGTCCGCCAAGGTCGCCGCGGCGGCGTCGGCACTCGCGGTCGGAGTCGCGGGGACTGCGCTGTCCTTCCCGGGCGTCGTCGGCGGAACGGCGGCGCCATTCTCTGCGCTGCTACTGCTGACAGGCGTCGGGTCGCGCACGACCGCGTACGCCAAGCAGTCGGACACGGTGTACTGGTGGTGCTTCTTGTGCTCGCCCAGCTCGATGCCCACGGCGAAGCACTCGACGCAGAACTCTAGCAGCTGCGGCTGCGGCTTGCACTCGGCGCACGTGATGCGGATGTTGCGCGACAGATCCTTCTGGCAGTTGATGCACGTCTTCATGGACGCCTTGGCCGCCGCCGGGGCCGCAGGAGGGGCCGCGGAAGCCCCCGCCGCCCCATCACTAGGTGGCGACGCAGTTGGCGCGCTCACAGCGGTCGATTTGGGCGAATGAACGCGCTGCTTCTTGCTCGCCGGCGCCGCATCACTGGCCGCCACTGACGCGCCCGCCGGCGTCTCGGACTTGGTGGCGCTGGCGTCCGCCTCGCGCTTCGACATGGCTCCGCGCGTCGCGCCGGCCGCTTCCAAGTGCTAGTGTTTGTATGGGAAAATGCCTCGCGCGGGAACGACGACGGGGGTCGCGCCAAAACGCACCTGAAATCTAGGCGGTATCCTGAATGGGTCTTGAATTCAGGCATTCAGACCTTATCTGGAGGATATATCAGGACATGTCCATTTACGCATGATTTTTAGGGAGTGAATTACGACATGGTCGAAATTACAAAACACTAGCAATCTTGAAGTCGTTTGAAGTGCTCTCCTCGCCCTCTGCGGATGACGGCACCGTAGTGTTGCTACCCTACCCGACGGCCGGCCCCCTACTTGCCAAAGCGGCGCTTGCGGCGGCTGAACTCGCGAACGACGTCGTGCAGGTCTTGCTGAGTCAGCTCGGGCCAGAGCTTGTCGAGGAAGACCAGCTCCGAGTACGCGATCTGGTACAGCAGGAAGTTGCTGATGCGCAGCTCGCCCGACGTGCGGATCAGCAGATCGGGGTCCGGCACGCCCCTGCATTGCACCAAAGCCGTGTGCCACGTCAGTAGCTCATCTCCAAGCGCGCCCGCTCTCGACAAAACGTACGCAGTGAGTAGTCGGTCGCTGATGAGCCGCTCGTCGATCTGCTCGACGGAAGTCTCGCCGCGCAAAACTTCCCCGGCAATGCGTTTGCACGCGCCAACAATCTCGTCGCGGGCGCCGTAGCTTCGTACAGCACGTTTGAGTATTTGCATAGGTCAGCGCGGTAACTGGCGAGGCAGACGGGTAGGAAGGAGGGCACGCACGGTACCTGACGCAAATGTTGAGGCGGAAGGAGCGGCAGTGGCGCGTCTTGTCCTCAATCTGCTCGATGGCTTCGACGATGTACGACGGGAACTTGCGGCCGTCCGACACGAGCACGCGCACCTGGATGTCGCGCTCGAGCGCCTCGGGCACGATCTGGTGCATGAACTGATTGAAGAGGCCCATCAGCGCGTCCACCTCGCTCTGGTCGCGGTTCCAGTTTTCTGGAGTCGCGGGCAGCACCACCAAAAGATGTCAGAAACGTGATGGCCTACGTCCGTCCACCCACGCGGGAAGAGCAGAGGCTGCACCTGTTGAGAACGCGTAGACCGTGAGGACCTTGATGCCGGCGTCGATGCACCAGTCGACGAACGCCACGAGCGTCTTGCTCCCGTCCGAGTGGCCGCGCACCCCGGCGCCGTACTTGTTCTTGCCGTAGCGGCGGTTGCCGTCCATGATGACCGCAATGTGGTTCGGGATCTGTCACCACAGCGTCGTGGATGAGACCGATATGCTCGACACACCGAGCAACCACACAGCAGGCTCCCACCTTGAGGTTCTCGCCCGAGAGCTGGCCCTTGACCACGCGGCCTCGGGACTTCTCGCGCACGGCAGCGCCCGAGACGGCCGCGACCCAGCGCGCCACGGCGCTCGGCAGCGAGAGGCGCACCGAGAAACGGAACTTGTCCCCAAGCCCAAGGCTCACGCCCGGCGCGAGCGAGAAGCTCAGCAGCGTGAGCACGAACACGAGCGTGATGGGCATGCCCGCGAGCCACCACATCTCGAAGCCGTTGTAGAACGAGTGCGTCCAGCCCGATGCGGGCCAGAAGAAGTCGGCCTCGGACAGCGTCTTGCGCCCGTACGTCTCGCGCAGCGTCGAGAAAGCGCCGCTCACGTTCTCATCCATCGCGCGCTCGGATCGGCCCGGGAGTGGTGTGCTTAGGAATGCCCCGATGGAGGATGGAGTCGCACGTAGCCCTTGAGTATTGGAGTGCCTTGGGGGCGCGCGAGAGCTGGAAGAAGCGCAGGAGGAAGCACCAGATGCCTGTCAATGCAGCGCCACGTGCGCGTCGTTCACGGTGTGAAACTGGCTGCTACACGGATTTCCAGCCAATCCGAAGCGTTCGCGCCATATTTCACCAAATTAGATGGCAATAGTCGCAAAATTTCAGCCAATCGACAAACGTTAAACATGCAATTCTTCCAATCAGAATGCGCTGAGCTGCTGGCTGGAGCGAAGCGTCACCACCACACACGCTCCGTCACTGAGCAAGTTGACGCGCCAGACCTGACCAGTGCAATGCTGCACCAGCTAACGCGGCGCTGCCTCTCGTCGCGGCGCGTCCACAGCGGGTGCTTCCTCCGTCACTTCAGCGTCAATGTGGACGCGCCAGTCGCGGCTCCAAAGAGCGGGCCGCGGAGGCACCGGCAGCACGTGAACCCGCTGTCGGCGTCATACCGCGACCCAATTGTGATCCCCGACTGGTCCGCGTGCTTTGCCGACCCGTCGCTGCCAATCCACCTCGACATTGGGTGCGTCCGCTGCTGCTGCTGTTGCTGCTGCTGCTGTGACAACATTCGAGTCGTGGCTGACTCTGTATCGCTTTTTCTTGGACAGGTGCGCGCGTGGCAAGTACCTGATGGACGTGGCGACCGTGAACGCGGGCAAGATGAACTTTGTGGGCGTGGAGATCCGGAAGGCGGTTCTCGAGGACGCCAAATTGGAGGCGGCGCGCCGAGGGATCGCGAACCTGGCGCTTGTGCACGCCAACATGAACGTCCAGCAGAAGCTGCTGGTGCCGTCCTTCCCGGCGGCAGTCCGCAGCGTGTCCATCTTGCACCCGGACCCGTGGATGAAGAAGCGCCACCTCAAGCGCCGGCTCGTGAACGACCAGCTCGTCGCGGAGCTCGCCGAGCTGCTGGCGGAGGGCACGCCCATCTACGTCCAGACGGACGTGCGGGAGCTGTACGAGTACATCGTGGACGTGTTCGAGCTGTCGCGGCTGTTTGAGACCGGCGAGCTGCCGCCAAGCCCGCTGGGCGTCCCGACCGACCGCGAGACGTTGGTGGCGCAGCAGGGCGGAGACATTTTCCGCGTCCAGTTCACCGTGCGCAAGTCCCGCAAGGCGCACTAGATAGAGTCTTCTCCAATACTTGAACGCAGCCATTTAGCTCGGCATTGCGTAGTCATCCAGCGGTGTTCTCGACCCTTTCGCATGCATCCAATGCTCCAATGGCGAGGCGAGTACTTGAACTCGAACTCTGAGCACGTCGCCTTAGTGCACTGATGTGGAGCTGTTCATCTGATTCTGATTCCATGCGCTTCGCATTCAGGGGCTAACAGTAGAGGCATTTCGTCTATATAAATATAATTTGGTACTTTGGATCCACGAAGAAGTGGCTCTTTCAAAAGTTAAATATTTGATAATAGCATGTATTAGTATTTTCAAATATATCAGTCCCTAAACTAATACATAATACATAATACTTTTTTGGGGACTTGGTGACGAAGCAGTATGTCGATGTTCACTGTTACTGTTGGAAATAGGAAGACAACACCGCAGGCGGAGCCCTCTGCCGCAAAATGAATCGTTTTCTCGGCGCAAACACCACTATGGAGCTCTATTACTGGACAAGATGCATAATAAGAGTGTTGGGTATCGGTATGTTAGTTTGAGGAGCTTGAAGGAATCAATACTATAAGTACACTAGCCAAGCGCCGCCCGCTTCGCGGGCGGTGAGTGAAAGTATATCGATTGTAAAACAATCAAGAAATATATTAATGGATTTAGGCAATAATTTGCCTGTAAACGACATTTTGCGTGAACACGCCGCTATCCTCCACTTTTCGGGGTCTCAAACTAATGTTTTGAATCGAGCTCGCGTCGTGACTCTGGATTAAGCCACGTACAACTGACAGTGTAAAAAGCACGGAGTTGGAAGGTAGAGACCAAGGTTCTGAACAGTCTGCCCCTGTGCTTTGTTGATCGTCATAGCAAACGCAGGGATCACTGGAAACTGCTTCCTCCGCAAACGAAAAGGGAAACCCCGATTGTCCTCGTCACTGACAAAAAATATCCTTGGAATGAGAACCCGCTCGCCTCTGCGCTCCCCAATCATAATGGTAGCGTGTATCACGTGCGCCTTCAAATCGACAACTCGGAGCCGTGTACCGTTGCATAGGCCAGCGTCGGGATTCAGGTTACGAATCATCATGATAGGAGCCCCCTTCTCCAAAATGAGCTTGTGAGGCGGGATGCCGTTGATTTTGACCGCATTCAGAAACCCTTCTGAAACATCTCGCCCGAATTATCCCCCTCGTCCTCAACGAAGTCAGTCGACAGGTATTCTCGGCCCTCACCTCCCAGTCGCTTCGCGATAGCGTTGTTGACGCACTGCACCCCTGTGTTCGTTGGTGCAAGGATTGTTCTGTTCGCAAAGTAATCATCCGTTGCGATGGCAGGATCGGAAAGGTCATTATCGGAATACAAAGCATCAATCATGTGCTGCAGACCGATCTCAATCGGGAGCTGATTAAGATCCCCTCCGAGGTCGGCAAGCTCTGCGTCGTACGGAGGGTTGTCGTTGACCATGTCGCTTGGAGTTTTCATGAACTCAGCTCCAAGATCAGGATCCACCTCATGCCGTCCTTCACCCACTTGAAGGAGGAACTCAGAGAACTCAGACAGTTGTTCAGCTGCGAGTGCAGCCCCGGCGTGGCGAACTCTCATATTTACTGTCAGACGTTCCTGAATGAAACGTGGTCACAGCTCCGACGACTTCAAGCACGCGTCAATCGTATCTGCAGCTGTGCCGTATGTGATCACTGGAAGAATTTGACGGAAATTTCCCGACAACACCACGACTTTCCCGCCGAATTCTTCGAATGGCGAGTCGAATAGATCGCAAAGTGTGCGGTCAACAGCCTCGAAAGCGAAACGGTGTGTCATTGGCGCTTCATCCCAAACGATGATACTCGCTGCTTGGATGAAAGCCCGAAGCTTTGATTGTTTGGGGATAAAGCAAGTCGACGTCTTCGTCATTTTCAGAGGAATCTTGAACATTGAATGAGCCGTTCTCCCGCATGGTAGCAGTAGGGACGCAATGCCGCTTAAGGCCACCGCAATCGCAATCTTTCCTTCCAAGCGCACCTTCGCTAATATGTGCTTCAACAGTGTAGACTTTCCTGTCCCGCCCGGTCCGTCTATGAAGAACAAACGTTCTGTAGGGTTCGGCTGGTATACTGCGCTGATTATACGGTGGTAAATTCGTGACTGGTCTGCGTTCAGACTCCCAGATTCGTCAACAATCCGCTGAAGGGTGCGAGTGTCATAGCGCTCAATCTCTTTCCGCACCAGGTTGTTCGAAGCCAAGGAGATGTGGTGTAGCGCGGTCCGGGAATTTCCGAACGGCCACTCACACACGCGCCCGAAGTCAGCTGACGGAGGGGTTACTCCGATGTAGCTGGTTGTTTCACGTTGTGTACCCGCTGACTATGGACTCGGCCACAATCCCGTCGGTAGTGCGTACACGTGCTGGAGGATGAGTCTGGCGTGGGGGTCGCGGAGCGGGAATCTTCACCCTGCGACGAGTAGTTGTAGA
>JAADXZ010000848.1:0-12459 GCA_023338055.1 Phytopythium mirpurense
GCGCCGCGTAGACACAGGCGCGCGATGCTTAGGATGGCGTCGCGCTTGTACTTGACGGTGTAGGAACGCTGTTCTCGCATGGCGAAAGAGTGGTTTTAAGGCGCGCAGCACGAGAAATTAGTCCTCGAGCTTCGTGAATTCTTTGGTTGCCAGTCATTTTTTGAGATATCGTGAGTGGCTAAAATGTATGTACTCTTCAAATTCGATTGGATACAAGTAAGGTACTTATAATGGACCAGAGACCAAAGTACAACTCTTTTCCCGACTTTTTGTGTCGCCCGAGTTTTTCCGTCGTTGTCTGTACTACCCGATGGTTGCTTGACCCGCATTTCATTGGATATTCACTACGCTTTAAAACCCGGGTCATACCCGTTCGGCTTCCAACCCGGCCTGAATCCATGTGTCGACCCTTCGATGTACCCTATACAAAACCCAAGTCGCCTTCCTCGCCGTCAACATGACGGCGTAGCTGTTGAAAGCGTTGCAACGTGGATAAAGCAGGCAACTATAGCTTTGACCCGGCGGCGCTCCCCATGGACGTTTCGGCGGCCGCGCGGCCCGAGGGCGCGCCGGACCTGCTGCTGGACGCGGACCGGCTCAACGTGCTGCTGGACATTGTGTGCGCCGACTACGTGACGGCGAGCTACGCGAGCCGCGAGAACGGCAAGCGCGTGGTGCTCTCGGCGCTCTCCAAGCTCTACCTGAGCGTGTACGCGTCCACGCCGCTGCCCGTGAGCGACGCGCGCGAGTCACCCTTCCACACGCGCGCGTTCGAGTTCTACGACGCGCTCATGCGCGACTTCCGCGCCAAGCGCGAGGCGCTGGCCGCCGAGTCCCACGGCACGGCGAGCGCGCCGCTGGACGACAGCGCCGTGCGCGAGGTCATGAAGCCGCGGCTCGTGCAGTTCGTCGAGGAAATGTACAAGGAGCGCGACCGGCAGATGGCGCAGACGCACAGCGGAGGCCCCGGACTGATGCGGTCGGCTTCTGCGCCGATAGCAGCGCCGCAGTCGGCGGTGGCGGCCGCAACGTCCAGCGAGCACGCGGCGGGGGCGATCCCTACGCCCGCCCCGCCCACGACGGGCGAGATCCGGATGGAGGGGTGGCTGCGCAAGAAGGGCCAGCACGTGAATCTGTGGCGCGAGCGCTACTTCATGATCCGTACGACGGCCAACGGCACGCACTTTCTGTGCTACTTTCGCCGCAAGGGCGACAAGGAGCCGCGCGGCTGGTACGTGCTCGGGCCGGGCACGACGGTGGACGAGGTGCGCGAGTCGCCCAGCAAGATCGAGACCAAGAAGCTCTTCACGTTCCGCATCCGGCACCTGGCGCACGCCTCGTCGGACGACGTTGAGGACTCGGTGGCCGGCGGCGCGCACCAGCTCTCGGACCACACGCCGCTGTCGGCGTCGGCGTCGGCGCGGACGGCCATGGAGATGCCGCTGTCGCCCGACGGAGCGCCCGGAGACGACGGCGGCGCTAAGGCCGCCACCAAGAAGCAGAACCAGCGCAAGTTCCGCAACCGCGCGGCGGCCGCGGCCGCTGCGGCCACCGCCGCAACCGCCGTTGTGCTGACTGGCGGGCTTGCGGGCGTCGGTATTGGGATGGTTGGGATGGGCATGAGCGCCGCCGCGGCTGCCGCTGGAGCGGGCGCCGCCGGAGCCATCATGGTCCAGAGCCGGAACAAGGGGCCGATCGCGTTGGCGGCCGAGTCGCTCGAGACGGCCGTGTGGTGGCGCAACAGCATCCTCGAGTGCATCGCCCAAGCCGAGGAGCAGTGGAAGCGGTACTTGGCCTGGTACGTGGACCGCGACCACGACCATTCCGAGGCCGAGTCGAGCCGAGCCAGGACGAGCTCGGGGTCTGCAGACGACTCGACGGAAGACGGAGGAACGAGTAGTGCGGTGGCCGGTAGTGGGAAGAATGCGACCGGTGGGGGTTCAAGTCGAGGCGCGACGGGGGCAGCTGTACCGGGCGGAGCGTCTCGAGCGGCACCGTCGCCTGCAACCACACAGTTGTCAAGCCAAGCGGCGGTAAAGTCCGCTCCGGCAAACGGGGCCGCCGCTCGTCCCAGGACGGGATCCTTTGGCTCGGTGCCTCGCTCGATCGCCAAGACGTTCCGCACGTCGGCCACCTTTTCGCAGGAGACGAACTGGAAGCTGTACGACTTTTCGTCCAAGCTGCGCGTCGACATGGAGGGCGGGGCCCAACACGGCCGCCGCAAGAACGGTCCGCCGCCAGCTCTTCGCACGAGCCTCAAGGTGAACGCGTCGCCCAAGCGCGTGTTCGACATGCTCATGAAGATGGACAGCGATTTCTACAAGTCGAACCACGTGATTCAGGACGTGCGCTTGCTGGAGGAGAACGCGACCGACCACAGCGACGTTGTGTACTGGAAGCTGTCCCCGACGTACCTGTGGCCAGTGTACGTCGAGGCGCGCGACTTGTGCATGCTGCGGTACTGGCGGAAGGAGCAGGACGGCTCGTACTTTGTGTGCTTCCAGTCGACGACGCACAACAAGTGCCCGTCGCCCAAGAACGCCGGCGCCGTGCGGGCCAACATTCACGGCGGCGGGTTCATCATTTCACCTCGCGTGGAGGCGGACGAGTCGTTCGAGGAGTGCTGGGTGACGCTGACCATCCAGATGAACCCCAAGGGCTGGATCGACTCGCCGCTCGCGCGCTCGTGGTACTACATGCACGCGTACGGCGTGTACTTCTTGGAAATGATCGCGAGCATCAACGCCAACAACGGCGGCAGCAAGACGTACCGCCCTCCGCTGTCGCTCGCGCGCGACAGCTTCTCTTCACCGATCGGGTCGTCCGTGTCGTCGTCTCCTTCGGCGTCGTTGGCCAGCCAACTGATCATCTCGGAGGGCCGCTTTAGGATGCTCGAGCCGTTCCGAACAGACCTGTCAGTGCGCCACGGACTTGCGACCAAGTACTGGAGCGAGCCGGACGCGTCGAGCTTCCTCGTCCGCGGCCCGAACTACCTGTCGACGACGGGCAAGGTGCCATCGGCGCGCCAGCTGCTGCGACTCGTCAACGTGGAGCTCTACAAGTCGGCGGAGCCCATCGAGAACATTGGCGTGTCGTCGTTTGACCCGATTGGGTTGACGGGATTCTCGAGCCGTCCAGAGTCCGGCAGCGGCTCGAGCGCGAGCGGAACTCCCGGCGCGGCGAGCGCTGACACGAGCCCGTTCGTGTTTATTATCAACTTTCTGCTGCCAGGACCGCCGCACCACTCGCTTGTGCTGTACTTCACGGCCGAGGACCCGGCCGAGCTGCGCAAGAACTCGGTGTTTGCGGATCTGTGCCACGAATTTTTGCACGGAGACAGCGACGCCTTCCGCACGCAGCGGCTCAAGCTCATCCCGCGGGTGGTGCAGGGCACGTGGCCGATCCGCGAGGGCGTGGGCACGACGCCCGCCATCCTCGGCACCAAGCTGCGCCAGCGGTATTTCAAGACGCGCGACTACCTCGAGGTCGACTACGACATCGCCAGCAGCACGGTCGCGGCGAGTCTGCTCAAGCTGCTGCTCGGCTTCTCGCGGGACCTGGTCATCGACCTCGGGTTCGTCATCGAGGCGCAGAGCAGCCTCGAGCTGCCGGAGCGCATGCTCGGCTGCGTGCGGCTCGACTGCATCGACCTGCAGAACGCGGTGCCCTTCACCAAGACGTCCAAGCCGTCCAAGGGCCAGACCACTTGAGGCCCAGCGGACACACGAGGCTCGAGTCGAGGCATCGGGTCTTGGTTGGTGCTGAGGGGACGGCAAACCTCTTCTCGAGGTGCCACGCTCGCCATGTGTGGTGGCTACACTTGTCCACCGATGCGAGATATACCATGTCTGTCACGCTCTCTCAATGAAATGAGATGAAAGGATCCAGCCTTGCATCGCTCTTCGCTGCTGTTGCTATACTCTACTGCCGTGCTGAAGGCCGCGCTCGGCGTGATTGCATCAACACAACAGTCTCTTTCTTGCTCTGAGTGCGCGTCCTCTTCCAGCTGATGCTGCTCATAGCGGTCGGGATGCCTCCTGAGGGATCCTCGGCTGCAACCTGAGGTCGAGCAGCCACCACCCAGAGGCGAGACGCGTAGGTTCAGATCATTTGATCAGTCCGATGCCGCTCAACCTAACATGAAACGAACCCACGCGATCGCGACATCGACGTGGGGATTTGGGCAAGCGTACCACTGGGTACCGCACGATCAGCAACCGGCTCCGAGCAGCTGTGCACATAGAACAGTGAGTGGCCGGAAGCAGGATACATTGGAGCCCGTCCAATACAATTGCCACTATGATCTCAAGTCTCAGACCGCCGGCGACGCCGTCTGACAGTGAGGTAGATGATCCCTGGAACCCATTCGATCAGCGGCTGGCATTCCCCAACTCCCTTCCAAGGCCAGCGCAGCAGATTCGCGCCTTCCGTGGCAGCATCGATGCCGCCGCCGCCGCCGCCGCCGCTCCAGCGGCGCCATCGGACGCTCAAGGGCGCGCTCTGCGTGTGCAACGCGGCCACCGCGAGCGAGCTCGGGTTCGTGGTGGTCTTCCTGTCGCTCTTCGCGCTGCCCGACAGTCGCGGCGGCTCCAAGGCGGCCTACATCCCGTTCGTGGCCGTCGCCGCGCTCCTCATGGTCACGGGCGCCGTGCTGGCCAAGCTCGTGTGGCGCGAGCGCATCGGCACGACGGTGCTCAACCTCGTCTACTCGCTCTTCGTCGCGGCGGCGGCCGCGATCATCGCCGTGTCCAACAGCTTCCGGCCGCTCTTCTGCGCCATGGGCGTCGCGCCGCTGGCCAGCTGCGCTCTCTCTCTGGGCTATTTGCTGGCGCTGCGCAGCGACAAGCGGGAGCGAGATTGCGCGTACTTCGAGCCCAGCGCCGCCTCGGCGTCCCGCGAGTGGGACGCCGACGCCGCCACCGCGTACGCGCTCAACTTGGCGACGTCGCCGACGTCGTCGCCGCTGTCCACGCCACCCTCCTACATAAATACAGCATAAAGTCACTGGTCAAGTCGAGCCAACTACGTACATCAATAATACAAGCGCACAAAGTCGAGGGCGACTTTGTGCGCTTGCATTCCCCAACGCGTCGACTATACCGCAAGACAGCCCGACACGCGAGACTGCGGGCGCTGGCCTGTGTCTTGCATGTGCTCACAGCCGCCGCGATCTGCGGGACTACTGTAGATACGTAGTCCGTCACGGTTGTGCTGCTGCTAGAGGTCTCGCTGCGTCCGACTGGCTGTTCTTCGCCCAACTGTAGTGGCCCGCTCGAAAGGCCAGTGCGGTGCAGTCAGAAGCCTCGTGCACTTTGTCACTGCTGTTGTAGGCACCGTGGTGCTCGTGGCCGACGGCCAACAAAGTGCATACATGCAGCATCAAGGCGAACGTCAGCTGTCACCAGTCGCATTCCATGCAATGCTGCTTCACGCAAATGATGACGGATGCCGACGCGCGAATCCAGCGGTGATGACAGCGGAAGACGTCCCACTCGGAGTATTCACCTGCCCTGATAACGGTTCGAGGCAGCTGAAAACGAATGCGCCGTCGGAGAGGAGAGCACGATGCCCTTTTCTGCGCCGTGGCTTGTGTTCGAGCAGTACAGTACCCGCCGTCGGATCATTCGTCACGGCGAAACCATCGCCGACGGCGGCTCATGAGACTCCAGTGGAGTCTCCAATGGATTGATGCTCGCCACATGGGCGTGCTGCCGCTCCCATTCCTCGACTGGCCTGTGAGCGCGCGCGCCTTGCTTGGACTCCAGCAACACTACAGACTGCTCCGAGCAATGACCGACTCGAGAGTCGACAGCCCCAACCCGTGGGCCTTCATGGCTCCGTGGTGCGCCGCCTTGCAGGGGCGTCTGCGGCTTCGTAGTGGCGTCCAGTACATGCACCGCACTCCAGCCAACGACAAGCGCTGGGAGCTCCATGTGTCTATGGCGGGGGGTCCCAAGCCAGAAGACTTGCCAGCACAGGACCCGGCGTCCGGCTCCGATAGAGACGCGACTGCGATCCGAGAGCTCAAGGAGGCTCTAGAGCTGCTCTGCTTGCTCGCGGCGGTCGACAATGACGCGTGGCGGCGCTTGCTCGCTGAGTGCATCACCGTCGACCTGCACGAGGGCGACCAGCTCGTCCCGGACAGGTTCTTCCCGCTGCCACCGCTTCGCTTCCGGCTGGACGAGCGCGACGCAGAGTTTGCAGAGCTGGCGAGCCTGTTGCAGTGCTTCTTCATGACGGCGGAGCGGCACCCGACAAGCGGCGAGTTCCGAGCTGCTCGCCGTCACATTATGGCGATGACCTTCGGTGATCGCCATGAAGCATCCTTCGAGTCGCTTCAAGGTCTCCAAGTGCCGTTCAACGTGGAGCTCTTCCCGATGCGATCAGACGACAGCGAGGCGCTCGCCACCGCCTTGGGCTCCGTGTTTCAGACTCTCGATGCGGTCGAGTCCCGACCTTTGCCTGGATACAGCACAGTAGACAAGGCCAACCGAGGTTTCTGGACCAAGTACGTCGTGCAGTCTCGCACGCTGTTCACTGGAGCTGTGCCAATCGGCCCACGACTCGCGCGCGCGCTCTTCGGCTGCAACCAGGACAACGGGAACCGTGCTAGCGACTACGCCAAGCAGCTGCCTCAGACCTGCAACTTGACGGGCTGGTCTGTGTCGCTGAACGCCGACGTTCAGCTCCCAATGGCACTGGCGGGGCGTCTGTTTCGGCATATTGCGACTGGTGGCGGCGTCCACCGGAGTGCAGAGGAGGAGAGCAGTCGCCTTTTACCAGCGAACGAGCGCACACTGTCAGTGATGCTCGACTCGACCAGCAGCTGGAAGTTCCGGTGCGCAATGTCTGCTCTTGTGGGGGCACGAGGGATCGGCATGGTCACGCTGGACGGCATGTTCGAGGCGCCCGAGATGTCGTCCGCAGCCCAGCGCTTGAAGTGGCAGTGGCTCGCGTTCGCGCTGTTCAGCAAGGCGAGCGAGGGCTCTTCCATCACCAAGGTGGTGCTGGACGACCTCCGAATATCTCCCTCGGATGTGGATGCCATTGCCGCGGTCCTGCAGTCCTCCCAGCCAGAGCCTAGAGTGATTGCTACTGCCGGGGATGCGAGTCTACAAGCGGCGGTGGGTCTTCGTGACTACGTTCGAGTGCATCCGAGCGCCAATCTGTGCATGCAAGCACCTCCGGCGATGGACGAAAGCGGCGATGCCCAGCAGCAACAGCCTAACGACCAGCGTTCAACGCCGTTCTCGCTCGACCCTGGTCAAGCAACGTGCTGGTTCCAAGTGCTCGAGGATCCCGAGGTCAGCGCGCATTCCGTGTCCATCCTTGTGCCCGGCTACGGCAAGTGCCTTGCGCCGCGGTCGTCTATTGTCGAGACAGACCGGCGCCTCGACGCGACGTCTTCAACCCCAACCGACAAGTCAAGCGGGGAGCTCTTGCCTGGAGGGTCGGTGCGGTCAATGTCGCTCTCCTTCGACCACGACATCGACTCGACGGTTCTCCCTCGGCTGCTTCAGCTCGTCGGTCGCTCGCTCGAGTATCTATCGATCGCCAACGTCGGCTGCCGCCGCTGGCACCACCACCGCGATGACACCGACGACGGCGTCGACCTCTCTTGGCTCGCGGTTGCCTGCCCCAACCTGCGGCATCTTCGGCTGGCCGACTCCCACGTGCAATTGGACAGCCTCGTCGGCGTTGCGGCGGTCTGCAAGCTCGAGATCCTCGAGCTGCACCGCTCTCACGTCACGACAAAGGGCGTCCGCCAGTTTGCTCAAGCGCTCGGCGACGCAGGATCTCGGCTGGCAACACACTTGACCGAGCTGAGTCTGCACTGCTGCGACGAGAGCCGTCGAGGGCTGGGCCAGGCCGGCGTCGAAGCGCTCGAAGCCGTGCTGTCGTCCAACTCGCGCCTGCAGTTCTTCCGGCTTTGGGTCCCGCGGTCGCTCTCCGAAGTGTATTTACCAAGACTGAGGGAGTTCGATGCGCAGCCGCTAGCGGTGATGCGCGAGAGCCTGCCGCTCGCCTGCAAGCTCGCCTTCCTCAGCTGCGTCACGTCCATCTGCTCGTCGACCGGGGACGTCTTGGACAAGAAGCAAGTGCCAGCGCTGCATGAAGACGTCCTGCGCGGCATCTTTGATCTCGCTGCAACGTGTGAGACGCGGCGCGTCGCAGTTACCATCCTGTAGAAAGACTCGAATCATTAACGGATGCGATAGTTCACGACATTAGGGTTTGAAAGACGGTGAGCACGGATGGCGCGTTGGCCACTCACTGGGACTCCATGCGGCTGCGATGCGCACTCCTGAAAGGTAATGACTCCCTGAGAAACCACTTCGTGAACAGCTGCATCCGTCCGTCTACTGTGGTTCGACGGCCTAGAGATTTCAAAGCTCGGTCAGGTGGATCTCTCGGCGGCGCGCGTCACCGATGCGATGAATATTATACCAAGTCGTCCCAGAGATAGTTTGCTCTAAGTCGTTGTCCGTGATCCGGGGCAGCCTGGTGGTAGCGCATGAACATTGGCAAGCGGTCGAGTTCGTGGAGTTTACACGCCCAAGCGATCGGGATACGCGATTTGCCGCAACGGCCTTGGGTCAGGTTGAGATCCTCATAGAGGTCGATCATAGAATCAACGCATTCGACGTCGACAGCCACATACGCTTCCCTGGCGACCGAAGTGGCGCTTGCCGACAAGACGCAGTCGTCTTTTGCCATGTACTCCAGGGGGCGATCTCGGTGAGCTAGCTAACTGGCGCTTGATCCACGCCAAAAAATGCCGTATTTACGGCCTTCGATTGAGAATTCGTCGTGTCAGTCAGCAAGGTGCTGTTTTGAGGCTCTTGTCCGCTCTACCCGCGAAGTCTCTATTACGCGCGCGAGGTTGGCTCCAGTGGCGCAGCTCCTCTGCGTGCAGTAAAGTTCGGAGGTCGACGTCCACTTGACCATTCTCCTACTCGTTGGTGGCGCCGATGATCCCTCCAAGAAGACGCGTAAAGCGATCGATGTCAAACAGTGTTGGTGACTCCGCAGTCACTACTTCGATAGCCGAGTGGGATCATGGCTTTAGGTTGGTGAGCTCTGGCAAGCCTTGCTCAGTTTTCGGTGGCTTCGTCCCACGTTGAGACCGATAGGGTGATTTGTCAGCGTGAGTGAAAGTGTCATGCATGCGCGCGGACACTACAGGTAGCCAAGCGCGATCGGTCGATTGATTCGACGTATCCAACGATTCACATCGGCGACACCGCTTGAGTCGCTGCACTTTGAACATTGATTGTCAAATTAGCTTTTGAGGAAGCAAGTCGTGCTGCAAGCCATCGCGTCGATGCAAAGCCGACGAGGAGTCCGACCAACGACGCTCCCAACGGACTAATCACGTTGTCGTCACGCACACATGTCGAATCGCGCGCTCCGCCGCAAATTCAAAAATGATCGAGGCCACGTTCCGGTCACGCGAGAGGCCAGCGAGTGGCAATGACGGTGGCGAAGGCGATGTCGGTGAGGATGACAGCAACGGATCGAGCTTTGGCCGCTTTTCGGAACGCTCGCTGTCCATCTTCCTTGACGCGAACACGCTCAGGAATGCGAGGCGGCACGCGCGTGGAAATGGCTCGCGAGCTACGGGCAGCGACTCGTTCTGGTACGGTGCCACAAATGACTTGGCCATTCGGAACGCGATGCTGGGGACGGCGAGGTACACGTACTCGAGCCTTCGGTTCTTGTCAAGCACCGACACGATAGCGTCCAGCTTGTCCACATCTGTTTCGCCCCATTGCGAGGTGGTCTTGCAGCCGAGGCGTCTTAGGTGCTGAGCAAGTCGTGTGTGGCTGTTTGACAGCTCAATTGCCAGGAGGGGGAGGTCGTCGAACGAACAGTCGAGCTCGGCGATCTCTAGGCTGCTGTTGCGGTACATCTCGAGGAAGCGTGCCGTCTCGAAGTTACACTGGCTGACAACAAGGGTCTTCAACTTCGGGCACGAGCGCAGAGCGTCGTAGAAGTCCACCGTCGAGTCGTTCATGCCTAGCCTTAGACTGGTTAGTGAGCCTCCAATGGCTTCCAAGAAGCGCGGCAAGCCTTCCGCTGGGTCCCCCCGCCGGCATCGGTTGAACACCAGGCGAAGGCTGCAGACTTCTCCCACGACACGGGCTTGATAGGCTTCGTTGAAGTCCGGAAGCAATTGATCTGGAGCCACCTTGCAGACGCCATATCCCGGAACCAGCACGCGTGCGAGCAGACCATCAGCATCGCCGTCGAGCCACTGAACCCCCGCCACATCGGTTTCCAACGTCCACTTCGTTGTCGATGCTGTAATTGGCTCGAGGGGGTGCACCTTGTCCAAAACCACCGGAGTGCCTTGCCTCAGCACGTATCCCTCGCCTAGACGCTCGCGGGTTGGAAGGGCGGAAGGTTTCTCTTCCCCTTGATGTATTCGAGGCTGTGCTCAATGCTCCCGAAAAGCCTCCCCACCGGATCGCACTCCGCCAGCGCGCTCGCAACCGCCTCTGCATCGATCTTTGCCATCACAACGCCGAACAGGTTGACCGACGTGATCGACGATCGGCAACGCGCTTGCCCTGAAAACAACGCGTACGCTAGGCCCTTCCACAGCCACGGCCGTAAAACGTTGAAAGCTTCAAACTGCTCAATAAAGAGCGACACCGTGCCCGTAGTCCGGTCTCTGCTAGCGCCGTGCACAGCCGAACGATCTCGACAAAGCTTGACACCCCGCAGTGCAGCCAAACATCCTCGACGACTGCCAGGCTCCTGGCGTCGCCACCGCTTGAGCACAGCACCTGTTCGAGCATTCTCCCCAGAAACCGGGCGTTCAGCGTGATGTCGGTCGACTGCAAAGCCACTGTCATGCCAAGGATCGACACAACCAGGCCGCTGCCAGTGGCCACCACCTCGGCCACGTCTTGGGTCTGCTCGGGAGTGAGTTTGGCGGCAATGGCTTCGACTGCGATCGGTCCCAGCACGAACGCGCAGTCAATATCATTGGCGCCGCTCGCCATCGACTCCACCGCGGTCTTTGTCAGCAATCCACTGGCGCTTTAGGCCGAGACGCGCACAGGAAGCCGCCAGCCTTGGTGCTTGGAGTGCAGGGCCTTGATACCTCGCCACGCGCGTTGCACAAAGCCCCGGTCGCCCCCGTAGCTGGGGTCGATGCCCACAGCAATCGGAATGTCCAGTCGCTCCAGCGCTGCCAGACTCCCGTCACTAGTACCCGGTCGCAGCGTCATGATCTTGTTCACGGCCGTCGCAAAGGCGGCGTTGGGCGCGTCGTCGAGGCGGGAGAAGAAGGTCGTAAGCACCGACGGCACGTACTTGCCAGCGCGGCTGACCAGCGGCAGGACATACTGCGCCTGGTCGAATTGATCCAGGTCCATGGCTTCGTCCACGTCGCAGTAGTAGACGAGCGCGTGGCGCCACGCGTCCGTGTTGACGCGCGCAACGAGCGCGAGCAGCACGAGCGAGTCGCGCATGGCACGAACGTGCGGCGCCGACGACTCCTTTTGGCTCTTGCTCTCGTTCACAGAGAGGCCGATAAGGCGGTAGAGCGGCACGCCGTTGCGCTCCGCCACCACCAGCGCAAGGCGCCCGCGAAGCGCGTCGCACCACGGCTGCAGGAACCCCCAGCGCGCGTCCAAATCGGCGGCGGCCATCATCGCGGTCGCTGGCAACTGCATTCCCGCCAAAAATTAGGTGGCTACAATTAATTATTTGGCTAATTACTTCCATCCCTTTGCACAAAAAAGAAATATAATATATTTTACAACAGCATTTATTTTTTTTGTAAATACATTAATTTTGATTCTTCATCCCTTCCAACCGAGGAGAGCAAAGCATTGCTTCAACAGAGGCAAAAAAATGAAAATATAGTGCCTCCTGATGTGTGCTTCGCGCGGCTCGCGTTAATTCAACTTATTGTGGCAACTATTTCAATTTTTTTTTTATGTCAGAGTTGCCGTTATAAAACGCCTCAAGCGAATACATTTCATGTAAAATACAGATAGAAAAGCTGGTAGCGAATATTTCAATTGAACCGGTCCAGCTGTAAACTGTAACGGGTTACACGGTACCCTTTGGGGTACGCGGCCGGCAACGTACTTTTGTACCCCGGCCTGCTCGTACTTAGCCACGAGGCTACGGTACCCCCGGATGCGACTGGCGCCGAAGACAGCTGACGTACCGTGGGTACTGTCAGACTGTATAGTTCTTTGACTTTATACGTTTCTTAGATTTGATCCTGTTAGATCTAAATAGTTTAGTTCGGAACCACCCATTTCGAATTGTCCTTTCGGACCACAGAGAAATAAAGTCAGTCTCCATTTTGCAAAGAATGTAACAATTGGTATTATTATACTTGGGCCTATAGTGAGGCCAAGTATATTAGACTGTTAAGCTTTCTAATACACCGTGAACGGTGTGCACGCTTCCTCGTGCTTAGTGCTGTGTGAC
>JAADXZ010000849.1:0-12453 GCA_023338055.1 Phytopythium mirpurense
AAACCCTTTGATCGGGGATGTCAATCGCCTCTTTCGACGAGTCTGCAGGATGCTCATCACCCAACAGACCAGGACGTGCCACCTTTTGATTGCGTTACATGCTCTGCAGGACGGACCAGGATGGGCAAACACACCCACCCTCAGTCGCAACACGCAACACAGGTGCTCGGAGTGACCACTGGACTTTACAATGTGGACTCCACAGTGGAGCGACTCCTCCAATTTTGGAGTCGTTCGTTCGCATTCTGGGCAGACGGTGCCGATCGGTGAAAGCCCAGAAACCGATACTTGACAGAGTGGCACGATGTACCGATTCGAAATCTGTTAAAGGTACCATGTGCCGTTATGGAACGCCACCTTTCAACCAATCACAAGAGGCGAATCTCCGGCGAGAAGATCGCCGCCGACGTTTGGAAGGTGGACGGACTCGATGACTGATGGGGTGAAGTTGCCCATGTGAAACACTCATCCAAATCGCCCCCACCGCACAGGCGCCGCCCTCCCCTCCCGCCCCCCGCGCGCACCGATCCGGCCGCCACGCTGCTCTCAGCTCGCATGCGCCTCTCGCTGGTCGCTACCGCGGTGGCGGCGCTGGCCTCGGCGGCCTCCGCCGGCCCGTACGACGGCTGGAAGCCGCACCGCTACTGCAACGACCTCGACGCCATCGACGCCACGCGCGTGCCGCCGCTCACGCCCGAGCAGGCGGACAAGGTCGCGTCGCTTGAGCAGGTCCAGGTCCGTGAGCCACGCCCGAGCGCGATCGTGAAGCACGGAGGCGCTCCTACTAACGACGATCGCGCCTACTGTTCGCGCTGGCGCAGGTGCTGGCGCGTCATGGCGCGCGCGCCCCGTACGCGCGGCTGTTCTGCTGGGACGCCAAGCGCCACAACCCCATGAACGCCGAGTGGACGTGCTCCACGACGTCCGTGTCGGTGCGTTCGCCCTTCCGTGTCGAGGAGCGAGCTGGTGGCATGGCTCTCACGCGCGGGTGACGCCTCCAGTCCCAGGATATTGGCTACGACGCGCCCGAGAAGGGCTTCGGCCGCCTGTACGGCAAGACGTACGAGGGCGGCCGCAACATCCTGGACGGCGACTGTGTGGTCGGCGGGCTGCTCCCTCTCGGCCGGCAGCAGCACCTCAAGAACGGACAGTGCGGCCCATATCCTTCCCCCTGTGTCATGGCTTCACAAGCACCCGACCAACCCTTGTGTGGCTGCTGCTAGGTTCCTGCGCGACGCCTACGTCGGCGACGGCCCTCTCAAGGTCTTCCCGACCTCCAACTTGTCGGTCTGTGCCCCGCTGTGTTGCTCGCTCGCCACCGCGACGGAGACGGGTCACTAAGCCCATGCATGCATGACGCTTTTTTGCTGCTCTAACAGGCCATCCCGCTCCACGAAATCTACCTTCGAAGGTGCGTTCCTGCGGCCGAGAGCTGTGGGGCAGCTCGTAGCGAGAGCTGACGCGTCTCTGCGACGCCAGTGACGACGAGGAGCGGACGCTGGGGTCCGGCCAGGCGCTCATGGACGGCTTCTTCCCGCCGGACGGGTCGCTCTCGCGGGAGCTGCAGCGCATGCTGACGTGGCACGTGGCCGACATCTCGACCGACTACGTGGACGCCAACCAGCGCATCTGCCCCCTGATGGGCCTCATCGCCAACCTGTCGAACGAGTCGGAGGACTTCGCGACGCACAACCGGCAGCGCGAGACGGTCGACCTGGCCGCCCACTTTGAAAAGGTGGTGGGCAACTTCTCGTGGGGCTCGGTGCTCGAGTGCCTCAGCGTCGCGCGCTGCAACGACCTGCCCCTGCCCGACGGCGTCGACGAGCAGACCTTCACGCAGGTCTTCCACGAGGTCGAGATGCGCCAGGGCCTCTTCCTGACCTTCAACGACTCGTGGTTCGCCAAGGTCGCCATGCAGCCGCTCGCCCACGAGGTGCTCAGCCGCATCGACAAGGCGCTCAGCGGCTCGGACCACGCGCCGAAGCTCGCCGTGACCATGGGTGCGGCCCTCCCTTGGCTATGATGCTACGGAGCTGCCGAGCCAGCCATACTGACGCCTGTGCGCTGCACGCAGCCCACGACTCGACGCTCATGCCGTTCCTGGCCGCCGTCCAGCGCCAGAACTGGGACCGCACATGGACGCCGTACGCCGGCATGCTCCTCTTCGAGCTGTACAGGACCAAGGCCGGCTCGTTCGCCGTCCGGATGGTCTTCCACGGCCAGCCGCTCGTGATCCCCGAGTGCGGAGACAGTAAGTGGCGTCTTATGTGCTACTGTTGGGCTCATGGTTGGGTAGGGTGGGTAGCTGAGGACGCTTGCTCGTGTGTGTGTGCGTGTATCTACTAGGCCTGTGCGACATTGACGACTTCCTCAAGGCGATGGAGTTTGCGCGCACCCCGCGTCAGTGCAAGCTGCCCAAGAAGAAGCGTGAGGACGAGGAT
The DNA here is from genome assembly GCA_023338055.1 of Phytopythium mirpurense. Lineage (NCBI taxonomy): Eukaryota > Oomycota > Peronosporomycetes > Pythiales > Pythiaceae > Phytopythium > Phytopythium mirpurense. Next base: position 2,442 of record JAADXZ010000849.1, read on the forward strand.
GAGGACGAAGACCCAGTGGCGATTGTGTCAGCGACGACCCCCGACAGCGCCGTCCACGCCTCGCAGTACCTCTCCACGGGCATCCTCGTCGGCCTCGTCGCTCTCTGCGCCGTCCTGGGCGTCCGCGTCATGCGCAGCCCGCGCCGCAGCGGCCGCCAGGAAGCCACCGCGCTGCTCGGGTAGTCTGACGCTGTAGTCGCTCGATGAGCTCGCTCTAGGTCGCGCTTGGCGGCCGGCATAAAGCATCGACTGGACTGGTCGCAACATTGTCATTTTTGCAGTGTTGGCAACTTGAAGATGCTCCACCGTTCCACACGTACTGTACACTTGTTTCGGTGGTGAAACGTCACAATTACCTTATTCTAGATTTGTTTTCTACAAATACACACTATTTCTGTGTCCATCTAGGACCCGTCCTGGTTCCGACAAGTGCCTGTTGTTTTGCTGGATGGCAACCGGGATAATCAGCGGTCACCAGTGGGAAGCGCACTGCTCGGGCCGCGATGCTCTCGGCCGCGCGCGCGCCCTGCCGCTGCGCATGGAGGCTCTGCCAGCGCCACGGATCCACTCCGCTCTCTCGGCCGCTGCGTGCGCTCCCCATCGAGTCCTCGCGGGCCGGCAGGCGTCCCGAATGGCCCCCTCAGCAGCGGCGGCAGTTGTCCGCCGGGATGGACGCGTTCATGGAGTTCGAGCGCGAGATGGCGCTTAAACGCCGCCGCGAGCAGGTGCGCCTTGCGTACTGTATCTATTTGCCTTCTCGCTCGCAGGCGCGCTCATCTGTGGGGATGCGAACCGGCCAGCGAGACGAGCCAGCGGCCGCGCCGCCGCCGGTCGCGCCGTTGTTGCCGCCCGTGCCGCCGCGGGACGACGAGTGCTGCCACCTCAACTGCCCCAACTGCGTCCTCCTCGTGTACCACGTGCGCGCCTCGCGCTAACCAGGCTCTGCAACCCGCTGCACGGTCGCGCTCTTACACGCGACGCTCGTTGTCCTGCCGCAGGAGAAGCTAATGGAGTACGAGCTGAGCCTCGAGAGCCAACGCGTCGCGCCGGCGGCCCCGCAGCCCAAGTACAAGGTCGCGTTCCTGTCCGACGACGAGCCGAGCGAGGCGCAGCGCGAGATGCTCGCGAGCAACGAGCACTCGGTGTTCCCCGTGCTCTCGAACGAGCTCATCAGTGAGCGCCACCGCACGTCGGACGGCGCGTGGCGGTCCGTGCGCCACATCGACCTGCGCGTCGGCGACGAGCAGCAGCGGCTGGTGAGCCAGCACGCGTCCAACGTTGGTGTGTACGCGCCCAACGACGCGGCGGTGGTCGACCGCGTGGCGAGGCGGCTCGGCGTGGACCAGGACCTCGTCTTCGCCGCGGAGCCGCTCGTGCTGGGGCCGCATGCCGAAGCGAGCAACCAGCAGCCAGATTTCCCGGACCGGCCCTTCGCGCGCATCGGTACCGTGCGGGACGCGCTCACGTGGGCGTTCGACCTGGTCGCAACGCCGCGCTCGAGCTTTTTGAGGAGCCTGGCGGCCTACGCGGCGGACGCGGACGAATGCAAGCGGCTGAGCGCGCCACAGGCCGCCGAGACCATCCAGGCGCAGAGGTAGTGTCCCAGTCGTGGAGGTGGGGGGACTTCCGTTGATTAGAACTGACGCGTGGATGCTGTGGGACCGCCCGCAGGCTGATGGAGCAGGTAACCGTCGCCGACATCCTGGACATGTTTCCGTCTGTGCGCGTCGACTTTGCGTCCTTCTTCCAGTTCGCGCCGGTGAACGCGCCGCGGTACTACACGGTCTCTTCGTCGTACAAGTTCTCGCCGCACACGGTCTCCATCACGCTGGGCCTGCGGGAGGTCGAGGAGAAGCCGCTGCCGCGCTGCTCGACCTACCTCTCGGCGCTCTCGCCGGGCCGGGACGCCGTCCGCGCGTCCTTCCTTCGCTCGTCGTTCGTGTTCCCGTACCACGACCGGCGGCCCGTCATGCTCGTGAGCGCCGGCACGGGCATCGCGCCCTTCCGAGCGTTCCTGCAGGACCTCCAGTACGAGCGCGGCCAGCGTCGCAGCGGCGGTGGTGAGCGCTGCAAAGGCGAAGGCGCTGGCGAGCGACGGCGCGCCTACCTCTTCTACGGCTGCCGCTCGCCGGACACGGACTTTTTGTACGCGTCGGACATTGCGGCTGCCGAGCGCGAGGGCGTCTTGGACCGAGTGCACGTCGAGTTCTCTGCGGGTCCCAGTCAAGACAGCTCACACGGCCACGGGAAGCGGGTGCGATGATGGCCATTGACGCCGACTGACTTGCCTTTTTGCAGAGTGGACGACGAGTAAGGGAGAAGGCTATGCACTGACTGTACTGCATCCGTGTGGCGCTCGCTCGTCAGTACGTGCAGGACGCGGTGGCCGACGAGAGCGAGCTGGTGGCGCGGCATCTGATGGAGGACGAGGGCTACGTCTTCGTGTGCGGAGGGCGCGAGATGGGCCGCGCGGTCAAGCGCGCGATCGCGCAGGCGCTGGCGACGCACCCGGAGGTGTCGAACGCGCCGACCGAGATGGCGGCCAAGCGCTTGGTCGCGCGGCTGATTGCGTCCCAGCAGATCGTCACGGAGCTGTGGTGAGCGATCGGGCAGAGGGGGCACGGAGGGACGCAGTTTTGATGCATTGAGCGAGCTCGCTGGCCGCAGTACCGGTGCCAGCAGTGGGCGTTTTGATATAGACGTACTGTAGAGGTTGAGGATGAGGAGCCACGAGAGCGTTGGGATGCGAATGATGAGCTGCTGGGCACTTGACTAAAGTCTTGAGCGTGGTGACGATCGCGAACTTAAGACCCCCAGGGTACTTACTGTACGGTGCAATACTTTGTATTGTGACCCAGAGTCCTTTCACTGCAACGATGTTGAAGAAGATCGTAATCTTACGCACATGTCGCAGCAGAGATTACAGAAGAAAGTTAACGATAATGAAACGGAATGATGGAAGGGGGCGCCGACCGGCTCAGCTGCTTGTGGCCGCTTCTGTTGCTAAAGTTGCGGTGTCATGCCAAGCACACGCAGGTGCAGTTGTGCGCTATAGCTCTTGGATTGCACACGTGCGGTTGAGAGCGTGGAGCAATGTTCCGAGGTCGCGTGCGCAACTTGCTGGAAGTGCCCAGCAAAAACAGGTGCCTCGTCTCAAAGAATGATAGGAATGACCGAAATTAGCTGACTCGTTTCTTTACTAACCTCAAGATATTTTCAGCGCTATCATAATCTCGCTGAACTGGTCTTCTCCTCCCTCATTTTGCAACCTCGCTCTGCACCATATCAGCCGTCTCCTCCTCAATATCTTGTCTCCACTATGCCGTACCACCGCCCACTGTCTCCAACGAGCAACCCCAGCCCTGGGTCCTTCCAACTGGACTCACTACGATCCCTGTCTCAATCTCCGAGGTTTTATTCACAAAGGTTTTATCGCAGCTTGTCGTTGGTTCTCCACCCCGCCCCAGCCTCTCACTTGGCCCCACTATACCTCGTGAGCAGGGCCCCCATCCAAGCCGCCGCCCACCGCCGGCACTTTTATTTTACTCGATTCCCGACGTCAGACGCCAGCAGATCGCGGGTCGTACCCGTCGCCAGGAGCTCCGTCCGATCGCCCAGCGGCTCCCTGGCTCACCCTCCGGCCCCCCGACGCCGCCCTCCGGCCCCGTCATTCCCCGTATAAGCTCCTCCCGGCAACTCCATGGACAGTGACGCCGAGACGCACGCGGCAGGCTGCGGCCGCCGCCGCGCGGCGCTCCGGCGGCGCCTCGGGCGCTGCCTCGGCCTCCCGACGCACGCCGAGCCGTCCGCGGCCGCCCCTCGCTCCCCTCCCCGCGGCTCGTCCGCCGCGTCCCCAGCCTCCTCGGCCAAGCCCCGCGGGCCGCCCCCGCCCTCGCCCGCGCACTCGTGGTCCGACACGGAGGTGCTCACGCCGCTGACGGCCGCCAAGGACAGCCGCCGCGCCCGGCGACGGCGCTCGGCCGACGGGGCGCACTCACCCACGGCGCTGCTCCAGTCCCCGCAGAGCCTGCGCCGCGCCGCCGGCCACGCCTCGGCCTCCTCCTCGAGCTCCTCGAGCTCCTCCTCGTCCGCAAGCGCCCGCAAAGGCGTCCAGTACGCGCGCGACGGCGGGCTGCTCTGCTGCCGCTTCTGCGACATTCTGCGCGCGCGGGACGAGCCCTTTCTGTACGAGGACGAGGAGCTGGCCGTGTTCCGCCCGCTGGCGCCCGCGGCCGAGAGCCACATCCTCGTCGTGCCGCGCTGCCACATCCGCAACGTCAACCAGCTCACGGGCCGCGACTCGCCGCTGCTCGAGCGAATGCGCCGCGTCGCCAAGCTCGTGCTGCGCGACCTGCCGCCCCGTGCGCCGGCCAAGGGCGCGCGCCACAAGCGCCCGCACGCGCACACGGCGTCCTCGTCCTCGTCCGGCTCGACCTCGTCGCTGCCGTCGCCTCCGCAGGCAGAGGCGCCTCCGGCCGAAGCCGAGGGCGAGGACGAGGAGCAGGAGCAGGAAAAGGACGACGTGCGCTTCAAGCTCGCGTTCCACGCGCCGCCGTTCAACAGCATCGACCACGTGCACATGCACGCGTTCCGCATGGACCAGCAGTCGGTCCTGGGCTGCGTCGGCGCCATCAAGTACCGCACGGCCACGTGGTGGTGCCGCTCCTTCGACGAGGTCATGGCCCGCCTGGACGCCGACGGCGCGCCCCGTGCCCACAAGAAGACCAAGCGCTCGGTGCGGCGCCGCCGGGCGCAGGACGAGCCGCGAGCGGGCTGCCGGTTCCCGCTCGCGGCGGCGGGCGAAGAGGAGGCCAAGGACGAGCACGAGCGGCCAGCCGCCTTGTGTCCGCAGATCGTTATTTAACCCTAGACGAACAAATGCACCGCCAGCGCTTCCACCGTCCACTCGGACGCCCTGCCTTCAGTGGCTTCCTACCCTGGGCAATATAATAGGAAGTCCTATTGCCCGCCTCTAATGCCTGCTCTCCGCCATAGCGCCAGCCTCCAGCGCCTTCCAGCCGCCCACACACCCTCGCGGTCGGTCCTCCGCCGTCACTCGCGCTCCTGGCCCTGTCCGCCTTGCTGCTGCTGCTGCACACGCGCTGTCAGGGCCACGACGCACGCGTCGATGCCCTCGACCAGGTCGGCTCCAGCCTCCGACCGGTCCATCGACGCCAGCAGCTGCCCGTAGAGCTCCAGCAGCCGGCGCTCGACGTTCTGGCTCCGCCCCTGGCTCCGGCCGCCCACCGCTTTGCCCCGCGTGACGTCCGCGGTCAGGAGCTCCAGCACTCCATGCGCCAGCCGCGCGTCCTTGCCAGCGATCGCCGCGCTCGCCACGGCCTCCACGTCCTTGAGCCTGAGCGCGAACCGCTGCTGCTGGTGCTGCTCGCGCAGGAGCGCCAGCAGCTCGGCCGCCTTGGCGCCGCCCGCGTCCCTGGCCGCGAGCGCCTGGAGCACGGCCATGATGCCGCCGTACGAGGGCGGCGCGTGGCACTCGGCCGGCATACCGAGCAGCAGCGCGAGCGCCTCGTCCGCGTCGCCGTCGGCCGCCAGCTTGGCCACGCAGATGGTCGCCCACTCGCGCTGCGCCGAGCGCCGCAGACCGCTCTTGGCGCGCATCGCGGCCGCCGACTCGTCCATGTGGGCCACCGCGTCCCGGTACAGCGCGCGCACGTCCTCCACGCCCGCGTGCCTCGCCGCCATCTCCAGCAGCGCCGTGTAGCACGGCAGCGGCATGACGTAGGCGTCTCGGTCGCCAGCGGCGGGCGAGTCGTCGTCCTCCTCCTCCTCCTCTTCCCGCTCCTCGGCGGGCGAGGCTCGCTGCAGCTGCTGGTAGGCCGAGAGCACCGAGCGCTGCATGCTAGTGCCCGCGCCGCCGCGCACGGCGCTGCAGACCTGGCTCAGCACGCGCGTGGTGGGCGCGACCCCGCGGAGCGTCATGTCGCGCCAGACCATCTCAAAGTCGTGTGCGTCGTACGCGAGCTCGCCGTTGCCGTTGCCGCCGTTGCGGCCGTCGCGCAGGCTCTGGCGCTGGTTGTGCGTGCGCATGGCGCCAAACACGGCGGCGTAGTCCCTGGCGGTGACGGGCAGCCCGAGCCTCTCGACGTCGTTGAGCACGTCCACGACGGCGCTGAGCTCGTGCGCCTCGACCAGCAGCTGCAGCGCTGCGTTCAAGATGTAGACGCGGTCAAAGCCCACGGCGCGGCTGGCGGCCCGGGCGTCGCCGTCGGCGCGCGCGAGCGCGTCCGCGAACTGCCGCGACGTCTGCTGGCACAGCCGGACGGCCGCGTCCAGGTCGCGCTGGCCGCGGAAGCACTCGATGGCGTCGCGCGCGCGGCGGATGTCGAGGCCCTGGAACTGCAGCGCCCGGAACGCGAGGTACTGCAGCGCGGTGTCGCGCGCGCCGCCCGCGGGCGCGGCCAGCTTGGCGGCCAGCGCCAGCGCGCGCTCGACCGACCCGTCCGACTTGACGAGCGCCAGTCCGCGCAGCAGCCCCGCGAGCTTATGCCGGTCGCCGGTGGCCGAGTAGGCCGCCACGGCGGGCGCCGCGAGCCACGCGGGCAGCGTCGTCGCGCCCGTGGCCCTCGGGGCCGCGTCTGCACCCGCGTCCGCGCCCGCCTGGGCCACCTCTTCCGCCGTGACGGGCCGCGCGTAGGCGTCGGCGATGGCGGCCACGTCGGCGAAGGCGCGCCTGGCGAGCAGGTCCTTGACGAGCGGCTCGTCCATTTGCCGCGAGCGCTTCTCCCAGCCGTCGGCGGCGGCGCTGACGGCGAACGCGGAGCCCTGCAGCACGTCCTGGTTGCGCGCGATGATGGCGTGCGTGTCGGCGTCGAGCGGCACGCGCGCGTCGACCATCTCGTCGAGCACGGCGGCGATCTCGCCGCGCATGCCGAACAATTCGAGCGACTCGAGGACGCGGTTGAACTGGCGCGTGTCGAGCGCGAGCCGGAAGCGCGCGCGGTTGCGCAGCACGGCCTGCGCGTGGCGCGGGCGGTCGTTGAGCTCGCACACGCGCAGCAGCGCCAGCAGCGTGTTGCCCGAGAGCTGGACCTGCGACTCGCGGTAGAAGGCGAAGGCCTCGTCCGCGCGACCGACGAGCCCGAGTGCCGTGACGACGCGGTTCACGTCGGCCGGGTGCCAGCGGCCCACCGCCGGGTCGAGCGACCGCGCCACGTCCAGCACGGCCTGCTCGCTGCCGGCCTTGGCCAGCCCGGCCATGACGCGCGAGGCGATCTCGTTGGACACGGGCACGCCCGCGCGCACCATATCCCGCAGCAGCTGCTCGACGCCCGCCACGTCCTCCTGCCCCAGGAGCGCGTAGACGCCGAAGCGGTAGATGATCTCGGGCGCCGGCCGCTCGGGGCCGAAGCGGTCCTTGACGCGCTCGTAGATGCGCCGCACAGCCTCGGCTTGGCCCGTGCGCGAGAGCAGGTTGAACACCTCGCCGTACATGACGAAGTCCACGCGCTCCGGGTAGTGCTCGTCCCAGTAGTCGAACGCCTCGAGCATGAGTTTGGGCAGCTGGAGCCTGGTCGCCGCCTGGAACACCTGGCGCACCACCGGCGCCGACACCTTGCCCGCGCCCACGAGCGAGTTCCAGCGCTGCGGCAGCGCCTGCCGCGCGCGCCGCGCCTTTTCCTCGCCCAGCGCCTCCTGCAGCTCCCTGCGCGGCCGCCGAGCGAGCTCCGCCAGCGGCACGCCGCCCACCACGAGCCCGTCCGGCAGCGCCTCCGCCCTGCCAGCGCCGCCCGCGGAGAGCGCGCGCGCGCACAGAGGCGGCGCGAGGGGCGGGGAGAAGCGCAGAGCGAGCGGCGCGGGGGCGGCCGCACGCGCGCGCACAGAGGCGGCGGAGCGCGCGACGAGGCGCAGCATGGAGGAGGCGGGCGTCGGTGGATTGGTCTGTTTTGGGGATGCCAATCAAATCATACCCATCATCACACACAAATTGACGCCGAACCTGTCACAATGCATTTAGCGCGGATCTCAAGTATCTAGTTGCACAAGATATAAACTATGAAGATGTACTTGAAGCAAGCACCGCCTAGGCGTACTATTAAACGGTGGTTTGCGATCGAGGGACCACTCGGTTCCCACGCGGCTTGGTCACCTGCTCTTCGTTATGCTCTGCCCGTCTTTTCCTTCGACGTGCGCTTCCGTCGGGGCGCTGGGCACTCGGGTGGATCTATAGCAGCCGGGGCATCCGCAGCCATCTGAATACCGTATACTATTGACTGACACTGTACGTGGCACTGCCGGACGCGCCGCTTGCTCACAACGGCAGCAACTCGACGCGTCGGCCGCGCTCCTGCAGCTACACCCACGCTCGCAACAAGCCGTGCGACAGCTGTCTGAAATGAATGGATGGACGCTCCGTCCTTATCGCTCGGGCCGGTTCTTTCGCGGATCCGGACGCTTCAGGAGCTCAGCTCGGACGAGCTCGTGGCCCCCTCCGGGTCCTCCGGACCGGGCGGCGCCGGCTTCTCCTCGGCGTCGCGCACGGGCTCGAAGTACGCGTGCTGCATGGCCTCCTTGGCGGTCAGCCGCTCCTGGTGGTCGTACCGCAGCAGGCCGTCGAGGAAGTCGATGGCCTCGGGAGACACCAGGTGCTTGTTCTCGGGCGTGACGAACTTCTCCCACGGCTTCTTCGTGTACGTGCCCAGGATCTCGTCATAGTGCGTGTCGAGCTCCAGGTCGTAGGTGGCGAGGTAGTCGAAGAGCTCGTCCGTGCCCTTGACCTTGGCGATCTTGACGAGCTGGTCGTAGTTGTCGTGCCCGTGGAAGAACGGGTCCTTCTTGAAGATCATGGCCGCGAACGTGCACCCGACGCTCCACATGTCGAGCGAGTAGTCGTACTCCTGCATGTCCACCAGCAGCTCCGGGCCCTTGTAGTAGCGGCTGGCCACGCGCACGTTGTACTCGCGGCCCGGGTGGTAGACCTCAGCGCGGCCCCAGTCAATGAGGCGCAGCTGGCGCTTCTCGTGGTCAATGACGACGTTGTGCGGCTTGACGTCGCGGTGCATGATACCGTTGGCGTGGCAGTAGTCGAGCGCCTTGAGCAGCTGGTAGATGTAGTAGCGGATGTCAAAGTCGCTGAGCGTCGGGTATAGCGTCTTGAAGTCCGTGTTGTCCACGTACTCGGTCACGAGGCTCGGCGTGTTGGACACGGGGTCGCGCACGACGTCGAACAGCTGCACGATGTTGGTTCCTCCAGAGAGGTTCTGCAGGATTTTGATCTCCCTGTCGGTCATTCGCAGCCAACGCGGCAATGGTGAGCACAATACTATAGCAGTCTCTATACCCTGATGCAATGCATAGAGCCCGCACCGACTGATCTTCTTCTTCTTGACGGGCTTGAGGATCTTGATGACGCACTTGGCGTTGTGGACCACGCTGTAGCCCTCGAACACCTCGCTGTAGCGCCCGCGGCCGATCTTGCGCACCACCTCGTAGTTGTCCTGGTTGCTGCGGGTCGTTGCGTCGCAGGCAGCCAGGGGTACACGAGGCAAGACAGGGCGTCAGGACTCGAGCGCACGCGCCGTCGCCATAGTCAAGCCAAGACATCAATGAAAGGGCCAACGAACTCACCCCCACGCCACCGAGTGCGCCTCATAGTCCCAGTACTCGCGCGGCCGCGTCTCGTTCACGTCGCTGTACACCCGCGCGCGACTCATGGCGCTGCGCCGCGCTCGCCTCCACACCCTGTCACTACCGCCGCCGCCGCCGCTCCAAGACAGCCTTTGTCTAAGCCTAATTATGCCTGTGCCTTCTCTTTTCTCGCGCTCACTTTCCTCCCTCCCTTCCTCCCTCCTCGCGAGAGAGTACCTTGAGTGCCATCACTTATGTCGCTTCTCTCGTATTCGTACCGCACCCGACATTAAAAACCGCCGAGTCGTCGTCATCTGCCAGTTCAACTGCATGCTGCTTTTTGAGGTATTTCTCTCTCTCTCTCTCTCTCTCTCTCTCTCTCTCTTGGTATGGCCTCGTGCTTCTTCTCCCTGTCTGCCTCGGTGTA
>JAADXZ010000850.1:0-12436 GCA_023338055.1 Phytopythium mirpurense
ACGCCCATACATGGTGTTTGCATGCGTTTGATTTACAACATATCTAAATGGCGCCGCGTAATTCGCAGTAGAAGCTGAGAAATCGTCGAAAAACTAAAATTCCAGGGTGTGTGCGTATATTTGCTGCGCGCAGTGTATTGTATTTTTTATTTGCAGAGCGAACGTAACCGTCCGTCGTACTGGTCCTTGCAACTTTGCTCCAGCTGCTCACCCGGTCTCGGCGACCACTACGAGTCCGTCCATGCGCTACGATGATCGTCACTCTTCATCAATGTTGATTTTTGTATGTCTCGCGAAAAAAGCGCCCTTGCAGCCACACTTCGCTGGCAGCACATACACCTTCCAAGTCAAACCTGAAACGCGAGTCTCTTCTGGCTCGACGCCATCACCCCACGAAGATTCCGGGTGCTGCCGCCACGCTCCATAAAGCGGCGCTGCTCACATACGGTAGTACCGTATGGACCCTGGGTGAGCATGCGACAGCTCGGCGCCAGCGGCGCTTCCTCTGCATCGCCTCCATGGGTTCGAGGCGCTTGTGATGCCATCGTGCTGGCCACACCAAATCTACCGTATGCTATCCAGTTCACACCCTCGTATTTATTTATTGCCTTGGGTCGTTGGGTCTGCGTAGTTGAGCTCGTTTGCTAGCTCCTCGAGTGCTCGCTCGCCTAGTGCCAACGACCCCCAGGCAATCACGCGTGGCGGTATGCAGCTCTCGAGATGGCTCGAGCCGTGGCGCAGCTCCAAGGTCGTACCCATAGGTCTCCCGCGCTGCTTCCACGGCGACGGACTCTATGCAAACGAGCGCTTCCTCAGCGCCATGCATTGCTAGCGCGCTGATCCCGAGCGTCTTTGCCGCCGTGTACTCCATCGAGTGGCGATTACAACCCGGTTAAACTGAGCTGTGTGCCCTTACGGCTCTTCAAGATCGTATTGCCACCGAATGATTGGCTGCATAATAGTTTATTTCAATCAATCGAGCCTCGTCAAATCAGCTTACGCTGATTTCATTGGTTCAAACGCGAAAGGACGCGATCTTTTCGAGACCCGAACCTCTCATTGCGCACTCGACAGCATAGACCGACCCATTGCGCGCACGGCATGTCGGAGCCCAAGAAGGTGCCGGTGCTGGACGAGGCCGCGGTGCGCCGGCCGAGCAAGAAGGCGATCGGCAGCAAGAAGGCCGTCGCCCTCAGCACTGGGGATGCGCCGGTCGCAGCAGTCGGTCCGACCGCGCCGACAGCCACGCCCCAGGCCCACGCTGGCCCACCGTCCGTGCCGCGGATCCCTCTAGCGAGTGCAGAGCCCAAGGCGACAGCACCAAGCGATTCAAAGCCTCGCGCGTCCAAGAAGCGCACGTCCGTGCCCGCCGAGAACCCTACGGGTCCGCCGCCGTCGTTTGAGTCAGCAACAGGGACTGCAAGGGCGGCGACGATGGGGCCGACTAGCATCGCTCCAGACGCCGCCATGGCCGTCGCCAAGGCCGAGGCGGACGCTGCGGCCGCCGTGAGACGGGAGGCCAAGAAGCAGCGAGCGCGCGAGCTCGAGCTCGAGAAGCGCCGTGAAGAGCTCCAGCGTCGCGCGGAGGAGGAGCAGCGGCGCGCCGAGGAGCAGCGCAAGCGCGACGAGCGGCAGCGGCAGCAGCAGGCGGCGCTCAACGCGAACGCTGAGGAGTGCCAAGAAGAGGCCGAGGAGCCGAACGACTACGACGATGACGGGTTCGAGAACTATGACGACGACGGGTTCGAGGCGGACGACAGCAGCGCCGTGCCCAAGCCGGTCGTGCCCCCGCTCAAGACCGTGTCGGCCAAGGCGCACGCCAAGAGCCGCGGGTCGACGTCCCAAGCCGGCGGGGGCGACTTGACGGGTCGGGATCTGGAGAAGATCCAGCACGCGCTGCAGGCGGAGAGCAAGGAGCTGCTCTCGACCTCTCGGCCTTCGAGCTCGACCGCTCCGGACGCTGGCCGGTCCGAGTCCGCAGGGCAGCCAGGCAGTAAAGCTACCGGTCGGTCGGGGAGCGCGTCGTCCTCCACCATCTCGTCGTCCATTGCGGGGCTCAAGCAGGCGCTGGACCCACGCGCGAAGCGGGTCAAGGAGATCCTCGAGGCCCGCAAGAGCCTCGACGTGGACAAGTTCCAGTTGTTCCAGCAAAAACCCGTGAGCGAGCAGGACAAGCTCATGCAGCGCCTGCGCCGAGGAGCAGTGTGTCAGGGTATCGCGCAGACGTCCGAAGGTGCGCGCACTCAGGCGACGCAGACCAAGCCCCCGCCGTCGGCCGATAAGAGTATGCATTTCCCGGATGATATCGGCCTCGACGGCTCCTCGACGGCCTCGTTGTCGGCGCGGAGCACGGCGTCCGGGGACAACAACGCGGACGACCAAGCGGCGGCGTCGCTATCGTCGTCCTCGCGCTTCTTCAAGTTCCTCGAGCACGCTGCGTACGCGTGCGAGGTGCTAGCGGTCGAGAACATCATGGCAGCCGAGAAGGCGCGGTACGATCTCGCCGAGGCGACACCTAGCGGCGACAGCGAGAGTCAAAGCAAAGAGAACGAGTCCGCCTACGCAGCAGAGAAGCGATTCGCGGTGACGCCGAGCACACCGATAGGGTCGAAGCTCGTCTGTCCGATCGTCAGCGATAGCAAGGAGACCGACTCGTTGCCGCACTTGCAGCAGCACCTACGAGGCCGGTCGTTGGCCGCGCTCCACTTCTCTCCAGTCGTCTCGAACCTCATGCTCGCGTGCTACGTTGACGATGGAGGTGTCGATGACGGAAGCATGGCGGACAGCAAGGACACTCAAGGCACGCCCGACAAGAGAGCCAAAGCCGCGAACGGGCAGTCGTCGTACCACAGCAAGACGCTGTCGTGTGTCTGGGACGTGAATCAGCCGACTCGGCCACTCCACATACTCAAGAGCGAGGGCGTGGCCTCCGTGGCTATGCTGAGCCCGACAAGAGAGCTCTTCGTACTTGTGGGGTCCACCGACGGCAGCATCTGCGTGTGGGACCTGCGGCAGAACGCGCTCATGGCAGCACAGAGCGTGGCAACCGAGATGGACGGCGTCGCGGTCTGCGCGCCGGTCTACTCGACCAACGGCGCTAACGTGCGCACCTCGGACCGGTTGGGCTTCCCACAGAGTCAGCAGCAAGAGCACCACGCTTCTTGCATTGTCAGCATCGAGCCGATCGTTCGCGCGACATCTTCCTCTTCGTCGTCGGTCTCCGGCGGCAACTTCCAGTTCGGCTCTATGGATGACCGCGGAGTGCTGTTCGTGTGGAGCTTGGTGGAGCTGGAAGCCGACGACGAGGCACTGGTCGCTGACAAGTGCGCCGAGATCGGCGCCCGCGTCAAGCTGGTCATGAACGCGCGCATCGACACGCAGCGCATGTGTATCGCTGCGCCTCCATCCAGCCGAAGGAGAAGCTCCGGAGCTTCTTCAGTTCCAGGCAAAGGATCACATGGAGCTGACGCGAAGGCCTCGTTAGCGGCCAGATCGACGCAAATACTTGGCATCGGACCCATTGCAAGCGTCGTCAAGTTTCTCCCGCACGACCCCAACCAGTTGCGTCTTGATATAACGCTGTATCTTCAGCAGTAGCAGCAGCAGCAGCAGCAGCAGCAGCAGCAGTCTCGGACTAACGACTTGCGCTGCGTGTGCTTGGCTCGCCAGGTTCGTCGTGGGTACGCACTCTGGCATGCTACTGCGTGGCCATCGCTTCGAGCACAAGGGAGCGTCTGCAATGGCGTCCTCCCGTGCGTTCTACCGCAGAGATGCGGGCTGCGGCGGGCTGATTCGAGGTCTTGCGTCGTCGGCGCTCATCAGCTCGACGAGCTTGGCTGGCGTCACAAGCATCGCGTTCCACCCGTTCGAGTCGCAGTACTTCCTCGTCGGATACAGCGACGGCGGCGTTTGGTGAGTGGCTGGCTAGCTTCACGGCGGTGAGGATATTTCCTCACGCTTAGCGGTGTCTAACCTCGCGATCGCAGTCTGTTCCACTGCGAGTCGCCCTTGTGCCTGAGCGCGTGGGACGAAGCGCCCTTCGGCGTCGGCGTGAGCAGCCTCGCGTGGTCGCCCTCCCGGCCCGCTGTCTTCTTCGCTGCCTTTGGCGACGCCCGGGTGCGCGTCTGGGATCTGCTCGAGAGCACCACGGTTCGTCCTCTTGATGTAGTCGTGACTTGCTGCTTGACGGCTGACCATTCTATGCTGAGCCACCTTGAAGGCTGCGGTGATCACGCACGCGCTTGACGCGCCCAGTGTCTCGCCCCTCTCAACCGCCCCGCTCCTCCCCCTCACGCTCTCGTACGTGATCACCGCAAGCTGATGGTGAACCCTGAGGGTATAGAATCTGCGAGAACTGACACCTCATGCGATGGGTGTGCAGCGCCGAGCACGTACGAACGTCGCGGCCGTCGATAGCCTGGCCCAGTGCGTCGTCACCTTTGGGCTTCGCCGTCTACGAGCTCAGCAACGCGCTCGCGGTGCCTGCCAAGCGGGAGCGCGCAGCTACCGCCTCGCTACTCGAGTGCATTCTTTGACTGGAGCCACCGCAGCCAACTTCAACTTACACTTCAGTCAAATGGATGCTTCAATTGGGTGTTAAACTAACGCTTTTTGTGTTTTAGACATTTTCGATTGGTGGAAATTAGGTACACGTTTTGGCGCCAAAACTTTCCCGCCATCTGAAAAAGCTCAAACCGAGAAGAGCGACTGGTACGAGGCTGATGACGACGCCATGGAAGACGTGGGCGACGGCGACGACGACGAGTAGGCGGCCGACGACGGCGGGGGCAGCGGCGACGGCGGAAGCGACAGCGAGAGCATGTCGGACGGCAGCATGATGCGCACGCGCGCGGGTCTCGCCGGCGTCGGCTCGACGTACCGCGGCTCTGGCTCGGCCTCCTCAATGTCGTCGTCCTCGTCGTCCTCTTCGTCATCGATGTCGCTCCAGAAGCGGTCGATCAGCTGCTCGGCCGTCTCTTGCGGTGAGACTCCGACGGCGAGGTTAGTCTGTTGCGCATTCGGCTCGTCTTGCTGCTTGAAGTGGACCCCACGCTGGTCATCCGCCATGCTGAGCTCGCTGATGCCACCGTTGGAGACCACGAGCCACTTGTCCACATCCACGCCGTCCAGTCCAAGCGGGGAAGCGGACTGAGTGGACGATGACTGGCGCTGCCGGCCGAGCTCGCCCGCGCCGTGGATCAGCCGCGGTCGCGTCGTGAGGATCGTCGTCTTGCCGCGGCTCCTGCGCTCTGCGATCACGCTGACGAGCGCGGCGCGGACCGTCTCGTCCACGTCGCCCGTGCCCACGCCATCGATCAGCAGCAGCGGCGGGTTGCGGACGATGGCGCGCGCGAGGGCGACACGAAGCGCTTGGCTGCCGTCTAGCGCGTCGACCCGCGTCGCGTAGCCGTCGGGCAGGCGGGAGATGAAGGCGTGCGCGTGCGCGGCCTGCGCGGCTGCGACGATCTCGTCATGCGAGACGCTGGGACGCGTCGACGTCGAAGGTGCCCCTGACTCGTAGATGCGGACGCCGAGCGCAATGTTGTCCGTGATGGATCCTCGGAAGAGCAGCA
Source organism: Phytopythium mirpurense (assembly GCA_023338055.1). Classification (NCBI taxonomy): domain Eukaryota; phylum Oomycota; class Peronosporomycetes; order Pythiales; family Pythiaceae; genus Phytopythium; species Phytopythium mirpurense. Next base: position 5,574 of record JAADXZ010000850.1, read on the forward strand.
GCGGCGCGACCTCGGTGAGGCTCACGAGCCCGATCTGGTCGCGCAGCCAGTGCGGCTCGAGCGCGCGGGCGTCGATGCCGTCGTAGAAGACGCCGCTGGGTCCGTCGGCGGACAGCGAGCGTGCGCGCGTCAAGCTCGGCGCCTGCGGGTCATAGAACCGCTCGAGCAGCGCCAGCACCGTCGACTTGCCGCTGCCTGGTGTGCCGCACAGCGCGACCGTCTCTCCAGCGCGGATGTCCATGCTGGCGTTGCGCAGTACGAGCGCGCCGCCGCCCGGACCGGCCGGATACGCGAACGCCACGCGGCGGAAGGAGACGGCGCCGCGCAGCCGCTGGCGGTTCGTCGGTCGCTGGACGATGCTCGACTGCGGGTCCTTGCGCTTCAGAGCCGACGGGAGCGACGACGTGAAGGAGGACACGGTCGACGCCCCGAGGTCTTCGACTAGCGACGGCGCTGCCACGACCGTGTTCATCTCGCGCTCGTTCGCCGCGCGGGCCTTGGCGCGGTCCCGCAGCTCGCAGATGACGGCTCCAGCGTCGCTTGCGGTCTGGGCGTGGAGCTGCCACCAAGCGATCGTGCGGCCGAGTGCCTGGGCAGTGACCACGATGACGAAGGTGGTCACGAGCACTCCGCAGAGCGACTTTCGAGTGTCCGAGGCGCTGATTGATGGCTCGCTGGAGTCATGAGCTGCTCCAGTATCGCCGCGGGCGTTGAGCGCGTTGTCTCCGGCGAACAGAAGCAGCGCGATGACAGCGAAGCGAACGAGGTACGTGCCTCCGCCGCTGGTCAGGAGCGACGCGGCGACGGAGCTGCGGGAGCGCGCGATGGTCTGCTCGTCCTCCTCGGACATCCTCCTCGAGAACTCGTCGCAGCGGTAGCGCTGGACGCCAAGCGCCATGACCGTGCGCAGGTACTGGAGCGTTTCGGTCGCGTAGTCCAGCGCCGAGTCACTGTCCGGTCCGGGCGTCGACTCTCTGTTGGCGCTTCTCGCTTTAAGAGTGGTCGCTGCCTGCTGCTGCTGCTGCTGCTGGTCGCCCCCGGCTTGTGCGAGGACGCCAGCTCCTGCTACGAGCGTCTCCCCGATCGCTGCCAATGGGAGCACACCTAGGGCGGCCGGGACGGTGAACTGCCACCACAGATCGCTGTTGCTGTCGCTGGTCACGGTCGTGACGGCTACAACCGCCGTGATGGCGCCCAGTACGACGCTCACGGCTTCGACCAGCTTGCTCTGCGCGACGCCCGCGAGCGTCGCCGCCACCGTCGGCCCTTGGGCAGCCAAGACGGATGCCAGAGCCTCCACGTTGGTCGATCGCGCGTCAAAGAAACCCATCGGCTGCGCCAAGAGCGCCCGGAAGTGCAGCGTCTGCAGCTTGACGGCCGCCATCTCGCTCGCGCGCGTCAGGCAGTGCGTCTGCGTCGCCTGGACCATCGCGAACGCGACTGCCGAGGCCGCGCAGCCAGCGACAGCCCACCAGATGACGTCTCCGCGCTCCGGACCCGCCACCAGCAGCTCGGCCGCCCACGCGCCAAAGAAGACGCATCCAAGCGGCAGAGCGACTCCCAGGAGCGCAGATGCGCTGATCGCCAGCTGCAGCGATCGGCGCTCGCCTCTGGCGAAGGACAGCGCCTCCCAGACCCCGAAGGACCGAGAGACCGGCTTGGAGGATCCGTGGCTCGACTCTTTGTCGAGGAAGGAGGAGGACGCTGCCGACGCCTGGGAGCGCGAGTGGGGCGTGGGCGGCAGCACGGACAGTACCGTCGCGGCGCGCAGGCGGTGGCGGCTGTTGTACGACGAGAGAACGCTGGCCTGTCGCGCGCGAGCCGTCGTGTTGCTTGGCCGCTCCGCCGCGTCGTCCGCCGTCACGGGCGTTGCTGCGTCGTCACTGTGGAAGCTGTACTCAAAGTGCTCGAGCGTCGCCCACGGGACGCCAACGCTGACGCCCGTGGCGCCGCTTCCGTCGGTGGTTGCGCGCTTGGGGCGCCCTACGATCTCCTTGTCCGGGTCGTTGGCGCTCACTATCTCGTCGCCGCTCGTGTCGGTCGAGTACCCGTCGATGCTCTCGGCAGAGCCCAAGCCGCTTTGCACCGGTCTGCCGTGCTCGCGGGCTCTCTTGCCCTGCTGGTCGTCAGCTTCGTCGATCGTGCGTCCCTCTTCCAAGTGAACGACGCGGTCGACGACGCCATTGACGCGACTGAGCTGCGCGCTGGCTGCCTGAACGGGCGAGGAGATCAACAGCAAGATCGTCGGGGGCGTTGGGTCCGCCGCTGGGCTGGCCGAGCGAATGAGCAGGCGGTGCACTGCTTGCTCCAGCGTGACGCTGTCCATGGCCGTCCAGCTCTTCCGGCTTGGCGTGTCAGCGACCGAGGGCGCGGTCGGCACCACGCGGTCGATCACGAGGACGCGGCAGCTGCTGTAGCGGATGAGCGACCGTGCGAACGCGATAAGCTGGCGCTGCGCCGTGGTGAGCGCCAGGTCCCCGGCCTCGAACACGGACGAGCGGAGACTCATGAGGCTCGTCTCGACGGCCTGGTCGACGCGCGTGGCGTACTGGTCCGGCAGCGCCATGATGAACTCGTGCGCGCTCGCGAGCTTGGCGGCGTCCACGACCCGCCGCTGGACATGTAGCGGTGGCCAGTGAGTCGTGCCGGCGCTCGCGTCGTCGCTGGCCTCGTCTGGGTCGAGTCCCATGGCGATGTTGTCAAATATGGAGCCGGCGAATAGCACTGGTGTCGACGACACGACCGTGAGATGCGAGCGCAGCCAGCGTCGATCCACCGCCTGCACGTCGCGTCCGTCAAGCAGTATCTCCCCCATTGTAGGCCCTCCGAAGCGCCCAAGCAGCGAAGCAATGGCGCCGCAGCCGTCGCCAACGACTGCCACGCGCTCCCCAGGAGCTACGGACAAGTTGACGCCACGCAGCGGCGGCCCTCCGGTCAGCGTGTGGACGTCGCGGAACTCGACCGCGCCGCCAGCCGCATTGGGAGGCGGAACGCCGTCTTGTGGCGGCGCCAGAGGCTCCGGACTGGCGTCCAGCAAGGCGAAGAGCGGCGCAGCGGTGCGCTGGGCCGCGGCGACGCCCACGAGCGTCGGGACGAGCTGGAGCAGCGCCAGCGCCGCGACCAGCACTGCGAGCGAGCTCTGCATCAGCCGCTCGTTGGAGGCGTAGGAGGCGTCGGCCAGCCCGCTGGCGTAGCCGACGACGACCGCGAGCAGCGCCCAGGCCGCGCCCGTCTCGAGTCCTCGCACCAGCGCCCGCGGTCGGCTCTCGTGGATCGCAGCACGCGCAGCTCGCGTCAGCGCCCCCGTATACGCTTGCTGCGCCGGCCGCTGGGCGTTGAACGCCGTCAGCGTGCGCACGCTGCTCAGTGCCTCGGCCGCGATGGCTCGGGCCTTGAGCAGCGCGGGCGCGCCCGGCAGCCCGGCGCCGACGTCGCTCTGCTGGCGCCGGCGCTGCTGCCGCCGGTCGTACAGCTCGAGCCACGCGAGCGTGACTGCCAGGACGGGCACGGCCGTCAGAGCCACGACGAGCGCCAGCTGCCAGCTCGTGACGAACGCGATGGCCATTCCGCCGAGGAACTGCGCCAGCAGCCGGCAGGCGCGCCCCAAGGCGTGGCGCAGCAGCCACTCGAGCGCGCGGGAGTGCGCGTCTCCGTACACGACCGACCGCGCGATCGCCTTGGCCGCGTCCTCCGTCGCCGACAGCGCGTGCGTGTGCTCCTCCTCCCCTTGGCCTCCGTGCGGCCGATGCGTCTGCTCGAGGTACTCGAGCGTCGACGTATCTCCAAGCGCGACGAGCTGCCGCATAAGCGCGATGCGCATGCGCGTCAGCTGGCGCCGAGTGGACCGCGCGGTGCTCGCGACGGTCGCGCTACTGGCGAGCCAGCATGCGACGCCCAGGAGCACCAAGGCGAAGGCCGCGCGCTTGATGGTTGAAGACGGGTCGTCCTCGCCCGCTGGCGGCTCTAGCAGTAGCGCAAAGTCGGCGAAGGCGCGGCCGATCACGATCGTCGACGCGGCGACCAGCGCGCCGTTGATCGCCGCCGAGAGCAGCCCGCCCAGCAAGAGCGCGCGCTCCATGGGCGTGGCGAAGCGGAGCAGCTCGCGAAAGCCAATGGGAGGCAAGGGCGGCTGCTCCAGCTGTACGTCCCCCTCTTGTCCAAGTCCGTCCTGCGCTGGCGTATCCTCCGATCGCTGGCGGTCCGGATGGGACGACTGCGCGAAGAACGGGGCAAAGGACACCTGCAGCGAGGTCGGTCCGTACTGGCTCGACATGAGCAGCGACGACATGGAGAAGTCCTGGCTGCTGTCCATACTGCTGGCCAGCACGTCGAGCGACAAGGACGACCGCGGGTGGAGGGGCGTCTCGGCACGCACAAAGTTGCTCTCCATCGCTCGCTGTTGTTGTTGCTGCTGCTGCTGCTGCTGCTGCTGCTGGAGCTTGCGCTGGTGCTTCATGCGTGCGCGACGGATAAAGGAGAAGGCGTTGTCATCTCCGCTGCTGTCCAAGCCGCTGTCGCTGTCGCTGTCGCTCTCGTCGCGGGCGTTGCTGCTGGCGCCGCTGTCGGCCGCCAAGTCGTCCAGCTGCGCGCTCTGGAAGAAGCTGTCGTGCAGGCTCTGGTCGTCTCCGCCTGGCATTTCCCACGCTCCGAGGGGCGTCGACGCCATGCTGAGCGCCGAGTGATTTTGGCGAATGATTGACTGGCCGTCGCTGCTTGTCGCTCGCCGCCGCGCTGCGTCTCTCGCCGTGCTCCGGCCATCCCTCCGGTGCTGGCGCGTCCGTCTTGGCAATCCGAGGGCCGGCGACGCGCCGGTACCTACATTATATAGCGAATTTGTATACTTTCCGGCCCAGCGCCGACTTGCCGCCGTGATGACACCAGCATGACAGGACGATATTACAGCCACACAGAGGCACAAAGGGCTGTTCATGGAAGCTCCGCGCCTGCTCCGCGCTCTATTCCGCCCACGAAGATGCAGTTATGGACTCTACCAACGCCGTCACCTCTCGCAATGTTCGTATTATAGCAGCCAATCAACCAATCAATCCTTCGACACCTTCATCCCAACACCAGGAGCGTCAGCAGCGGGCTCACAATTGGCTGGCTACTTACTAGGCGCTGAGCGCGCAGACCACGTCAGTGGGGCGCACCATGAGCCCGCGGCCGGGCGCGCATGAGAAGTACTGCACGCCCTTAACGACGCCCGAGTTCTTGCCCTCGGCGTCGAGCAGCTCCACGCCCACGAACTCGCCCTTGGCGTAGTGCACCTGGCCGACAAACTTGACCACCTGCCGTATCCAATCAGCGGCGACAGGGAGCGTCAGCGTCAGTGTTGTCATTGAGACCATGCGCAGTCACTTAACGACCGTGAAGTGCTTGCCGCATACCCCTGACAGTCGACCGTAGACTTGGACGCACGTCCCGACCTCAATTGGGTCGTTGGTCGGGGCGCTGTTGTTGCTCTCGCTCGCGTCTGATGAGGAGACGCTACGAGACACTGGAGCGCTCGCGTTCTTCTCTGCCGACTCGCCTGGGCGATGGGTCCCGCCCTTGACGGCGTTGTTGTCGCGTTCCCCGGGACGTCTTGCGCCAAAGAGATCACGCATCGCTGGGCGCCCACCCATCATCATCACTCTCGCCAGCTTCAGCAGCTCGGCGTCTTCATCCGAGTCGAGCCTACGAGCCACCCACACCACACTTCAATTAGACGATAGACCATACTCAACAACAACGACCCGTAGAGCGCCAAGCACCCACTCGTCAGCGTGGAAGGCGAACGGGTCGGCCATGAACATCCTGGCCATCTCTTCCTCCATCCCCGCCAAGTCGCGGTCGAGCCCGTCACGCCCGTGCGAGTGCCGCGCCTTCCGCTTGCCCTTGCCCCGCCGCCGCCTCCCTCCAATGTTGACGGACACGCCCGGCGTCTTCCCGCCTGCGGTCTGGTTGCTCGCTGCTGTCTGGCTGCTTGCTTGAGACTTGCGGCCACTCCGAGCGCCGTGCTTAGCGGCGGCTCGCTTCTCCTTGGACGGCATGTCGAACATCATCTGGAACATGAAGAGCATCTCTTGGAGCGAAATGTCGTCGTCCATGTCGCCCTCAAAGCTCGAGTAGTTGTCGTCGTCACACTCCTCCTCGCTCGCGCCAAAGAAGAAGGGCGACCCGGAGGACGCCTCGCGCTTCTGCTGCTGCTCGCGGTGGTCGCAGATGCGCTTGTAGGCCGCCGAGACGCGCTGGAAGGCGGCTGTCGCGTCCGCGCTCGGGTTCTTATCCGGGTGGCAGCGCAGCGCGAGCTGGCGGTACGACTGGCGCACGAGCTCGGGCGACGCGTCCTTGGGCACTTGGAGCGCCGCGAACGCTTCGGACAGGGTCAGCCGCATGCCTGATGCCTGACGAGATGGAGCTGTCTGTGGGAATGACGCAGCGAGGGGTCACGAGCATACAGATCTCACTTGCCAGCGTCAAAGCCTCACGCCTCTTCATGTGCCGCACAACCTGTCATAGTGCATAAAACATTATTTTTGAATAATATATATTATTGAATAGTATTAATCTAACAGGTAGTTTCACAATCTGGACAAAAATCCAAGCGATTCTCGTCCTCGCTGGCCGCTGCGCCGTCGCCCTGCGCCTCGGCCAGCCCGCTCCTGCGCAAGTCGGCGTCTTCCTGGCAGCTCGCGGCGCTGGGCGGCGCGCTGTCGCCCGAGGACGAGGAGGAGGCGGACCGCCGCGCGCGCGCCAAGATGCAGAAGCCGCCGCGGCACTCGAGCGTGCCCATGTGCGCGCAGATCCTGCTGGGCCTGTGGCAGCGCGTGCTGCAGCGCGCCGACGTGTCCATCACGAGCGACTTTTTCGACGACCTGCGC
>JAADXZ010000851.1:0-12424 GCA_023338055.1 Phytopythium mirpurense
CCCCCCCCCCCCCCATTACGCGCCGTACCGGTCCCGTTGGAGCCCGTGAAGCCCGTGAGGAACGCGCGGCGCATGTTGGCCGCGCTCACGTACTCGCTCTGGTGCGCGTCGGCCGTGTCCACAAGGAACGCACGCAGCGTCTTGCCCGTCCAGAGCGCGGGGCCTCCTGCGGCCCCGGCGCTGCTCCCGGCGCCCGCCTTCTCCAGCCGGTTGCGCAGCGGCAGCAGCTGCACATTCGACCGCGCGAACAGCGCGCGCAGATCGCGCAGCTTCTCCGCCGCCGCCATTGCCATCTTGTCTTGTCTTGCTTGGTCTGCTGGAGGTCTGCACTTTCTCGAGGAAGTTTGGATATGAAGCACTTCGATTCGTTTGCACATCAAGTCTGCGCCGAAACCGGAGTATTGACCGGTATTGAACGAAACTTCCCGAGGTTTTTACGTCAAGATTGCACCAAAAAAGGTAAGTGCTTCTATTGAACGTAACTTCTCTCAGATATCAGCCCTATATAATTCGTTATGGGTGGTCTGTTAAATGTCCGAGGTGTTAAATGCTCTCACGACAGTAAATGCTCACGACAGGCAGCAGTTGGTGTTTGCGTTTTCCTTGGACACAATAATCTTGTCCTTTGGCTGCGGGTACGGCATTGTCTCGGGCGGCCGCTCGATGCTCCAGCCGGTACGCACGGCGACCTCCTCCGCGAGCACCTTAGCGATCTTGACGTGGCCACTCACGGCGTAGTGCATGAGCGTGGCAAAGTCTTCGGATTGCAGCCCGCCGTCGATCTGGGTCGACATGGCGAGCGAGGCAGTGGTGTCAGTCGCCATCTATCACTCGCGCACCGACCAGAGTTCACGTATGAGAACGCCCCACGTACGCTGACCAGGGTGAAGTAGATCCTGTCGTCGTGCCTGCTCACCCGCGAGATGGCGACGCGCACGATCTCCTGGAGCTGCTGCGAGACGAGCTGCCGGTTCGTCTCCGAGTCCTCGGCGCTCACACAGCCTTCGTCGCACACAACGCAGAAGATGTGCGCGTTCGGACGGTCTGTGATGCAAAGCGCCAAGCGACACGGACTCGCGTGGTTAGGTTCGCGAGCGGTTAGCATCCGTGAACGAAGGGGAATGCAGTACCGCACGTACGCAACCGCACTTGCACGAGCAGGGACGCGTACGCCTGGATGATGTCTGTCTCGGAGGAAGCGGGCGGCGACAGGTCGTTGAGCCCCAAGTTGATCACCACGACGTCCGGCTCCCAGGACGCCATGTCCCAATCACCCGGACGCGACGCCAGCGTCCGCGTCCACAGTTCGGGCATGGGCGGTCCCCAGTCGGCAGAGTTGCTGTGCACTCCCTTGCTGGCCAATCGGTCACCACCACGAGAACGAAACCATCAGCCCAGCAAGAAGAGGGAGTCATGGCGAACGAGTTCGAGGCGTACCCGCTCCAGGCCAGGACGTGCGGCTCCGCGTTCAGCATGCGCGCGGCGACGCACGCGTACCCGTTGTAGACGTTCTCCATGCGGCCCTTGAGCCCGAACAGGTTCTTGGCGCTGCTGGCCTTGCCCTCGTTGCCAAAGGCGCACGTGTCCGAGTCCCCGATAAACTCAATCTTGCGCGGCGCCGGCGCCTCCTCCACGGGCAGCACCTCGGCCGTGTCGTCCACGATGAACCCGTAGAACGTGCACACCTTGAAGGTCGACATGGCGCCGCGCATCTGCGGCTCGGTGCGCTTGGCGACCTGCACCGTGTACGTCTGCGCCGGGTCGAGGTCCGCCGCCACTGCCACGCACGAGGCAATTGGGTGGCGGTGGTAGTCCCGCGTCAGCCACTAACTAGTGCAGTGTGGAGACGCGCTGCCGGCCCCACCTTGGCAGCACGTGGCGGTCACGGACGCGCGCAGGATGCAGCTGAGCTCGCCGTTCACGAACACGTTAAAGTAGTTCCCTGCCCACGGCACGACAGTCACGGCCTTGGTCAGCTCCCGACGCCGACGGCTCGACCGGCAAAATCTTCTTGTCGGTTTTTGTCCCTCCGCGCATCAACTTTCGCGGCGGAATGTGTTCAGTGCGTGGCATCGTCGTATGTTCCGACGTCCCTCACAGTCGGCCGCCCATTCGCCTCGGCTCATGCATGGGCAACAGTCGAGCGCACAGCGCCGCAATACAATAGGGACACGTAGGTAGAAATAAAACGCACCATCTCCTTTGAGGCGGATGCCCACCGCGCGCGCGCCGGTCACGCGCAGCTCGAACGCGACGGCCGACCAGTCGAACTGCACCGTGTTGACCTTGGTCCTGCGCGCCGGCGACGGCCCGTGGTGCAGCACGCGCCCCGAGTAGCGCACGAGCTCGCGCGCACTCGCGGGCACGAAGCGGAACGAGCCGTCCTTGTACTTGGCGACGTCGAAGCGGTAGACGCCGTCGGTGGGCGACGACGCGTCCTCGGCGGACGTCGCGCGAGAGAGCGACTCGGCCATGGCTGCAGGGAGCGGCGCGAGAGAAGTGGGCGCCGGCGCCAGGCCCGCGCCCGGAGGCTCTGGCGAGGAGGGGAGGGGCGACGCTGGCGGAGGGGCGACGTCCCCCTCTCGTCTCTTGCCGAGCGCGAGCCACATCGTCGCTTCCGGATTCGCAGGACCTAACGGCGCGTCATGCTCCCGTCGCGTAATTGGACCGCCCGCGCGCCTGCTCTTGGGCGTAACCCATACAAAACGCAATATAAACCGATCGAGCAACCACGGTACCGGTACACGAACAGTAACGTGCGACATCACATCGGAGTTGGACCCACAATATTTTGACATAATACTGAGAGCAGTCAACAAATCACAGTACAGAATCTCTTTGCTAAAGTTTCGATCAAGTTGAAGTCGGCTTGGGCGGCTACCGGTACAGTTGCTACAGCACAGTACCTACTTGAGGGCGGCGGGGTCTGGTCGAGGGCCTCGCGAGCCGAGCGAAGACGTCGTCGGCCTCAGCGCCGCCTCTGAGGACCCACTGGCGGCCGACAGGATGATGCTGCAGCCGTTCGAGAGCATGCGCAGGTGCTTCTGCCGAGGACGAGCGCCGTTAGCTAGCGGCTAGAGGTGGGTTCCAGCTCACCCGCAGGCCACGCGAGCGCACCTTGGCCTCTGGCCACCGCCGCTTGGACAGCTCCAGCATGCGCATGCTCTTGTAGTCGCTCCAGCTCTCCTGTTCATTGCACGGCACGCGTCAGCGCCAGCGCGAGGCGCTCGCGCACGAGAGGAGCGGGCGAGCGCACCGCTTTCGCCGCCTTCTCGGCGACCTCGGCCTCGGCCAAGTACTTGGGTCCGTCGGCGAGTATCTCGAGCACCACCTCGGGCGCCAGCTCCATCTCCTGCAGCCGCGAGTGCTCGAACAGCAGCACCTCCACGAGCGACTCGGCCACGATCGTGCTGAGACAGCGACACCATAAGCGTTAGTCGGGCCCGTAGATACAGAGGCTTGGCGCGAGACGCCTGCTTCGAGCCATGACAAACCATTTGGACATGGCGTGCTGCTGGTCGAGGAACGCCGACTCGCCGAAGATGGCGGGCGCCACGAACGTCTGGATGCGCGCGCTGCGCTTGCCGGCTGCTCGTCGAGCGCCCGGCAGGACCAGCGGCGAGGGGACCGCACTGCTGGAGTACGCCGCGTCGGCCGCGAGCCCCAAGAACGCGCGCGGCCCCAGCGCGAGTCCGTGGCGCCGCCCGCGCTGGTACTTGCGGCTCTTGGCAGCGCGCGCGCGCGTCTGGAACCCGAGGGGCCAGTCGGGCTTGGCCAGGTGCCGGTGGAAGGGGAGCGCGGGCTGATTGCTCTTGTCGAGCCGGCCGCTGGCCAGTCTGTCTGTCGTTGTGGGTTCCCCATCGTCCTCGTCGTCCTCGTCGCTGTTGCCATCGCTACCGTCACTTGTGGAGGCGGCCGAGGGCTTGTCCGACGCCAGCGGCGGGCGCGAAAAGTCCTGGTACATGGCGCACGAGCCCTTCCATAGCACGATCAAGTGCGTGGGCACGTGGTTCTGGGCCAGCAGCACGTCCCCCTTGCGAAAGCGGCGGCGCTCCGAGATGCCGACGAGGTGGCCGAGCTCACTGGTGGAGAAAGCGCGGAAGACGCGGACCTGGCGCTGCAGGAAGAGGAAGACCTCGTGGTGCTTGGCGGTCGACTCGGCGTGGATCGTGTCGGCGTAGTCGCCCGGCCAGACGATGCCGACCTCGGCGCACTCGTCGGCGATGAGCGTCGAGTGCGCCGACACGGCGTGGCCCGCGCAGCCGAAGACCATGCCGACCTCGAGGTGGTGCGTCGTGACGGTCGACAGCGCGAAGTCGCCCATCTTGCGCCGCACGCTCAGCCGCCCGCCGAGCAGCACGAAGAAGCTGAGCGGGTGCGCCTCGGCCAGCGCGAACGCCTTGCCGCACGCAACCACGTCGAACTCCATGACGCGCGCGACCGCGGCCAGCGCGTCGGCAGAAAAGTGCTGGAAGAAGAGCAGCGCCTGCAGCCGCGCCGCGACGCTCGCCACCATGTCGCGCGACCGCCGCTCGGGCGCGCACACGAGCGCGAGCTTGTCGGCCGCCGGCTTGCCGAACAAGTGGTCGAACACGCCGTCCTCCAGCTCGCACTTGCTCGGCCGGGCGGTCGGCGACGCCGCCGGCGCTCCGCCGCGGCTACACGTGCTGCTGCTGCTGTTGCTGCTGCTGCTGTTGTTGCTACACCCGAGCAGCTTGGCGTAGTCGCTCTGCGCGTGCGCAAACTCGCCCGAGCGCCGGAAGATGAGCGCGCGGTTCCGCAGGTAGCGCGCGTCGCCCGGTGCGAGCCGGAGCGCGGCCGTGACGGCCTCGAGCGCCGCGCGGTCCTTGCCGAGCTTGAGCCGGCTCACGCTCAGGTTGAACAGCGCCTCGTGCATGCCCGGGTCGAGCGCGAGGCACTGCTCGAACGCCCTCTCAGCCCGCGCGAACTCCCCGCGCGTGTCGAGCAGCACGCCGCGGAGCAGCAGCGCGAGCTTGGCGACCAGCAGGTTGCCGCTCTGCGCGCGCGCGGCGCGGTCGCACTGCGCCAGGGCCTCGTCGAAGCGCTCCTCCCGGAACAGCAGGTAGGCGTTGACCATGGCGTCGACGCCGGTCGAGCCCGAGGACGCCGCGCCTCCGCCGCGGGCTCCCGCGGGCAGCACGGCGCGCGGATCGACGGCCACGCAGTGGTGCAGCAGCGGGTCCTGCGGGGCGGCGTCCGCGGCGCTCGGCAGGCGGAAGCGCTCGTACAGGTGGCGGCGGATGCGGCCCTGGAGCTCGTGCGGCCTGGCGTAGATGAGCCTGCTCACCTCCTGCTGCGACGGCAGCGGCGGGACCTCGCGCGCGACGCTCCGCCGCTTGTCGGGCGAGGCTGCTGCTGCTGCGGCGGCGGCGGCGGCGATTTCTGCGGCTGCCGGAGCCGTCGAGGGCGCGCGGGGGACGCCCAGCACCGAGCGAGGGCCGCTGGCCATCGCCTCCGCCGCGGCGCGGCGCTGCTGCTGGCAGCGCTTGCGCTGGTTCAGGCTCAGCTCGAGCAGCATGCCCTCCCGGTCGTACGTGACCGACGCCGGCTTGCGCGAGTGGGCGCCGGCGGCCGCGTCCTGGCCAAGCCGCGCGGCGGTCGCGCGCGGTTTCATGATGGCATGCGCCGGGGCGACCTCGTCCGCGCTGTTGGCGCCGAGCACGCGCGGCTTGCCGTAGCTGCGCGCGAGCTCCTCTTGGGCCACGACGAGCGCGTGCAGCAGCTTGGCGAGCCGCTCGACGAGCTGCGCGCGCGGCAGGCCGAGCTCGAAGAAGCCGCAGAGCCCGCCCTGGTGCAGCGCGCGCTGCAGCAGCGAGAGCCGCTCGCCGTCCGCCGGCGCGAGCGGCGCCACGAGCGCGGCCGCCGGCGTGCTGAAGCACTTGGCCTTCATCTCGCGCAGGAAGGCGAGCGCCGGGCTGGACGCGCCGCTCTTGTCGTGGCCCGGGCCCACGAACACGAGCACCAAGTCCACCTTGAACATGCCGAGCAGCGCGAGCGCGCGGTCGTTGCTGGGCGCCACGAGCACCTCGAAGTGCCGCTCCAGGTCGTCCGCCAGCTCCTCTCGGCGCTGCAGGTCCGGGTCGAGCACGAGCACGCGGTAGTGGCGCTGCGTGAGGGCGTCCACGACGACCGAGCGCTGCTCGAGGCCGGCGTGGAAGCCCTTGCTGCGCCGGTCCACCTGCATGGCGCGGTTCTTCTTGACCTTGGTCAGGAACCGCCGGCCCGCCGACGTGAACTGCGTGTTGAAGATGGCGTCGTTGGGCAGCGGCAGCGGCGGCGGCGTGGCAGCCGGCTCGATCCCGGCCGACGTGGCGTCCGAGGCCGTCGAGTCAGCGGCCGACACCGGCCGGCTGCGGGAGCTCAAGGCGGACGCCGGTCGCGACGCGGCACTGCGGACGTGTCCGCTGTTGGGGCGCGTGCTTGGCGAGGGTGGCGAGCCGCTGGCGGGCTGCAGCACGGGCGTCGACGGTCTGGAGAAGCCACCGGCGGTCCGGAGCAGCAGCGACGCCCGCGGCTCCGCCATGGCGCGTTCGTCGATCACGGGAGAAGCACGAGCAAGCGCCGATAGCAACGCCGCCACGGGTGTCAATGAGCGACTGGGATTCGGTCAGACAGCAGTCGTGACGGCCTAAAGATAGCGAGCGGCACGGGAAGGAGGTGACCGGGGCTGTATTAGCCATCCAAGGCCCGCGGATCGGTCACTTTCCGACACTAGCACGGTGTCTGGCTGGCCGTCGCCACTCTGGTGTTCCCTTGGCGGCAGCGGTCGCTTCGCTCGTCCCTGGGCCGCTAGATGGTCGACTCTTCGGCCTCGAAAGCTCCAGTCGCCGCTCTCTTGCTCGTGGGCGAGCCAAAGCTCGGCGGTCGCCGTGGCGAGGCGTGCGCAAACGCCCGGGGCGTCGACACCTGCTGCGAAGAGTCTACCGCACGGAGCACAAGCGGCGTGAGCGTTTGCGTCGCGTCACGGCCGGGGACGCGCTGCCAGTCAGTCCGCCTTCGTACCTTGGAGCGCGTGCTCGAAGCACTGGCGCAGCTCGCGCTCGTCGATGCCCAGCATCCGCCCGACGTTGAGCGCCTCGCGCATCAGGTTGACCATGGTCGCCTTGGCCCGCGGGTTGTTCAGTGACCCGTGGCCGCTGGCCGCGATCGGGGGTTGAGGCGCCGTCAGTGGGGCGTTGGCGGCGAGGCGCGGCAGCTTCTTGACGGCCTCGATCAGCCGGATGGCGTCGCTGCGGGGACACGTGGCGCTGTCGAGCACCACGTCGGCCGCGGCTTCGCACAGGTCGACAACGTCCGGCGAAGGGACCGCGAAGCCGACGTCGGCGGTGCCCACGGCCATGGCGTTGGCGCTGCCCGAGGCCGCGAGGGCGACGCACTCGCCGAGCTCCTGCAGCGTCTCGACCAGCAGGTCGATCTGCGCGGGTCCGCAGCCGTCGAACACGGCGATGGCGCGGTCCTGCGCCACGCGCTGCCACTGGCGCAGCGTGTTGGACACGGACAGCGCGCTGCTGGGGAAGACGCGCGCGTCCACGACCTCGACGCGGCCGGTCGCCGCCTCCCGCAGCTCCACGGGCACGTGGCAGATGGCCCGGACGCGCCGGCGCGTGGGCTCGTCGCGTGGCTCCTCCTCGATGTCCTCTCCATCGTCGCCGTCCTCGTCGTCGCTGTCGTCATCGAGCGCCGACGAGAGGCTGCAACCGCTGCGGCCCCGCACGGAAGCGAACTCGCGGCTCGAGGCGGCCACGAGCAGCCGCACGCCGGCGGAGCGAGCGAAGGCGCCCATGAGCACGACCTCTGGGTGCAGCTTCTCGGCGAGCGCGAGCGACCCGAGGTAGCAGAGGCCCGACGTGGGGAAGCGGTCGCTCGAGAGGTCGAACTTGACGCCAACCGGGTACGAGCGCGGGTCCAGCGACAGCTCGGCCAAGCTCACGACCGTACGTCCCTGCGCCTCCATGTCCGCCACGACATCCTGCAGCGCGTGGAGCTCGGCCGTCTCGATCGGAGCGAGCCTGCCGTCCGAGCCGCCGCGCACGTGGGCGCAGCGGGACAGGATCTCGCGCGTGGGGCCCACGAGCAGCACGACGTGCGCGCGCCGGTCCTCGTCAAAGTGCACGAGCACCTCGCACGAGCTGAGCTGGCCGCGCAGCAGCGTCGCCTTGCTCCGCGTCCTGGCTCGAGGCGAGGACGCCGCGGCCGCGCACAGCGCGCCGAAGCGCCGGATCGCGCGCTGGTCGCGCGCCGGGTCCAGCACCACGGGCGCTGCGATGGGCGAGGACGCCGGGAGCGTCGGGACGCGGGCTTTCTCGTCTCCCCCGCTCGTCTCGATCCGGTCGTGGCACGCGCCGAACGCCCGCACGAGCTGTCGGGCGTGGTCGTCTCCCTCCTGAGCGTACGCGGCGACCTGCGACGCGATGTCGCGCTCCAGGTCATCTCTGGACGTCTCGTTGGCCAGGATCGGGTCGTCCACCTCCACGATGACGGGCGGGCTGACGCCGAAGCAGCACGCGACCACTGCGCGCGTCACGACCGCGTCCGGGTGGTCGACCACGAGCGTCGACACGCGGTGGATGGCGGACGGCAGCAGGTCATGGCGCGCGCGGACGCCGAGCTGCCGGATGGACTCGGGCAGCGGCACGTCGCAGTGCTTGGGGCTCTCGCTCCGCCTGCGGGCCACAGCCGCCGACACGACGCCCAGCACGGTGTTGGCGCCTATACAGCACGAGCGAAGGGAGCTCGGTCAGCCCTCGCGATCCCAAGGCGTCCCAGAGACGGCCGGCCGGCCTCGTAGACGCACCAGTCCGCAGCACGACCGCCTTGCCGCTGCCTCGCGTGACGGTAGAGCCGTAGAGCGCGATGTTGCGCGCGTCCAAGTAGGCGACGCGAGCGCCGCCGTCGCTGAACACGGACGCGTCAGACGCGGTGGCCGACCGCGGCGCCGGCTCGGCTCTCCCTGTGGCAGCAGCAGAGCCTCAGCGAGTTGCCTGCCCGACCTGGCGCCGGAGGCAAACGACGACGCCGACCCTACCGTTGACGGCGCACTGGGAGATCCACATGTCGTCGCTCTCGATCACGCGCACGTCCGCGGGCACGCACTGGCCCGGCTGGAGCGAGAGGACGTCGCCCGGCAGCAGGTTCTCGGCGCGCATGTGCAGCCACGCGCCGTCGCGCAGCACGGCCACGAGCTCGTGGATGGCCCCGTGCCCGGCCTCGGCGTCCGTCGGCAGCAAGTTGAGCGCGAGCGGCTGCGTCGGGGCCCCCGCCGCGGCCAGGCCGGTCCTGCGGCTGGTCGATAGCCGCCGCTCGAGCTCGTCCAGGTCGATCAGGTGCTCATCGTAGTCGCCCGCACGGTCCAGCCACCGGCCGGAAGTCGAAGGCGCGGACCCGGCAACGCCGGTATGCGATATGCTCGCGGTGCTGCTCGCGCGAGGAGAGTCCATCGTGTTGGGCCGCAGGAAGACCACTGAGGGCACTCGAGATCAGTGTCCCGAGTCGTCCAAGTCCTCGAAATCCCGCGAAAAGGCGAGGGTCGCGGCCGTTTCTTGGTGAAGAAGAGGTGGCCAGTCGGTGGTGACGCTTGGAGCCTGTCGGGACCGGTGCTCGCTCGCTCCTAGGGAGCTGGTAGAGTGCGCGGTGGGGACGGAGGTATGATCACTGTCGACTCGGTCGCCAGTATGAGCGACGAGGAGCGGCTGGACATCGTCCCATGGCTCAGGGTGCGTGGCCGTGATGGTCCTTGATCGCTCGAGGAACCGTGGAGAGCTCACGCTTCGCCCGCTTCTAGGCGCACGAGTATCCGCCCTGGTGCTCTGGCCACTCGATCGAGCTGCCGTCGACTTCAGACCTGTCGGCAGAGAGATTGGGGTATCTGATCAACGCTCGAGCTGCGCTCCTGAGCGACCACATGTGCGAGCGCTGGCTGTCCTCGCCCCCTTCACATCTCGCACGCTGCTCACCTGGCCTCATACTGCAGTGTAGTGATCGTCGGAGGGCAGGATGGTCCGCTTGTCGACAGCTACGCGACCGCAGCGACGCTCGCGCTGTTCGACGTCAATACCAACCGGTGGATGGCCGCCTTCGACGTTGACGGGTCGCTCCCACGGCGAATTGGGCACTCGGCGGTCGCCGTTGACCGGCGCGTGTATGTGTTTGGCGGCGAGAGCCTGGACGAAGTGCAGCCTCTGACCACCGAGGACGACCGAACGACTCCTTTGGTCTACGGCGACTTGCATCGGCTCTCGTTCGCTGACCGCGTGCTTTACTGCGAGCTTGTGGGAGACTTGGCGAGCGCCAGGGACGCAGAGGCCTCCACGGAGCCTGCTGCTCCATACGTCTGCCCACCGCCTCGCGCGTGGCATGCGAGTGCTGCAGTCACGCTCTCGGTAGCTTCGGAGACTCCAGAGAGCCCGATGATAAGCCACGGAATGGTCGTGCTCGGTGGGAAGAGCGCCTCGGGGGACGGGCTTGGAGACGTTTGGCTGCTGACGACTCACAGCGACGTCTCCAGCAGTTGGACGTCGCTCTCGGTATGATCTTGTAGTTGCCTCGTCGCCACCCGTGTCTAACGCTCTCTCGCACGCTCTGTAGCCGACAGGAGCGAGTCCATTGCCGCTCGCACACCACCAGGCCGTCACTATTGGCGACGGCTCTCGAGTCGTCGTCCTTGGCGGCGCTCGTCCCTCCCACGAGCCTATCCCTTCACTGGCGATGAACCACGACATGCACGTCCTCGACTTGGCGGCGAACGCGTGGTCGACACTGGCTCAAGGGTCGATTCCAGCCGACAGCACGTGCTTGACTGGGCGCTGTTGCGCGACTGCGGTTGCCGTCAGCATCCCAGTCGACCGCGAAGCACCGCAGCGCATCGTCCGCATCGTGGACGCCCAGCGAAAAGAGCAGTGCGAGTCGAGCGCGGCCATCCTCGTCTTCGGCGGTTTCTCCGCCACTAGTCCGTCGCTATCGCCGACGTCGTGGTTGCTTCTCGACCCTGTGAACGGCTCCATCGAGGCCCTGACCGCCCCGAACGCAGGCGTCCGTAGCTTCACCGGCCACGCCGCCGTCGTATCAAGCGACTCCAAGTCGCTGTACGTGTTTGGCGGCCTCGCCGACGCTGGAAGTGACATGAAACGGCTCGATGGCTCTACTAGAAGAGCGCTCGACTCGACGCTAGGGCTGCACTTCTGGCGCGAGACGCCCATCTTGCCGGAGGAGGAGGAGGCTGCCGCCAAGCGCCAAGCAGACGCGAACCCTATCAAGACGCGGACGATGAGCAACGGGGACGAGTACGTTGGAGAGATGGATGCGGCGCAGACGCGGCGCCATGGCAAGGGCAAGTGCACGTACCGTAGCAGCGGCGACGTGTACGAGGGCGAGTGGCGAGACGACCAGCGGACCGGCCTGGGCATCCAGCAGTACAGCAGCGGGGACGTGTACTCGGGCGAGTGGGAGGGCGACCAGCGGCACGGCTACGGCGTGCTGGACTACGCCAAGCAGCCAGCCGACGAGTCTACCTCTAGTGCGAGCTCTCGACGTCCCGAGCGGTACGAGGGCGACTGGGAGCGCGATCTGCAGCATGGGCGCGGCGTGTTGCGGCTCGCGGACGGCTCCCAGCTCAGCGGCGACTGGGAGAACGGCAAGCTGAAGAGCGAAGCACGCTGCACGCTCGAGCGGTACGACGACGGAGTGCACGGGCCGTGCACGTACGTGGGCCAAGTCCTCGACGGCGTCCCCCACGGCCGGGGGGAGAGCCGACACGCCCAGTCGCAGGAGACGTACGACGGCGAGTGGGTGCACGGCAAGCGCAGCGGCCGTGGGAGGGCGACGCTGCTGGATGGCACCGTGTTCGACGGCGAGTGGCGCAACGGCAAGCGCAACGGGTTCGGCACGTGCTCGTACGCGCGCACTCGCGACCGGTACGACGGCAAGTGGGTCGGCGACGCGCGCTGCGGCCGCGGCGTCTGCGTGTTCGCCAACGGGAGTCGCTACGACGGCGAGTGGAAGGGCGACCAGTGCCACGGCGCGGGCCGCTACACGTTCGCGGACGGGTCCTTCTACGACGGCGAGTGGCGCGGCGACCGCTTCCATGGGGACGGCTCCTTCGTGCTCTGCATGGACGTCATCCACTCCCAGTCGACCGCGTCGCTGCCAGACGAGGCCGACGCGGGAGGCGACGCGGGAGGCGACGGGTCGGCTGTGTACGAGCTCGACTACAGCGCGTAGTGTAGAGGGCATTGGGAGCGGGAGGGCGACGAGCGCGCCGCACGCCGTGTATGTCTAATACAAGTCGCCTGGCAGGGGCCGGCGCCGGCTGGCGTCGAGGTTGAACTTGTCGACGAACGTCTTGAGCCCCGCGTTGAAGAGGCTGCAGCGGATGGGCATCTCGAGCTCGTAGAACGGGTTCTGCACA
>JAADXZ010000852.1:0-12403 GCA_023338055.1 Phytopythium mirpurense
AAGGTCGCTTGGATACTGCCACGGCTGGACGGACACCAGTTCGATGCCGAAGTGATGAAGCATTCAGCGTGCAAGGGCGATATTGGTCTGGCGCAACAGCTGCAACATGGCGGTCGGTTCGTGTGCAACTCGGACTGCTTTTAGAGTACCATGCGACGTGAAAAGTGGCCGATGTTCCAATGGCTCATGCGGAAGTACCCGGGCGCTATGCTGACGTCGCGTCAGCTTCCGGCAGTGATGACGTACCCGACGAACCCTCCGTGCGGCAAGGAGGCTCTCCAAGCATACCGTCAGGACGCAATTCTCGAGTGGTACCAAGTGCTTGCAGCATAGCGAACTTCCAGGTGGTTTAAGTGCCCAGCGTTTGCTTTCCAGCGGTCAGCGACCGCCTGTACGCACCAATCAAAACATCCAGGCGGGATTTTCGTCTCGGTAAGCATTTTTCAATCGACATTCGATCCATTTTGGCGCTTAGAGCGTCGACTCGATTCAAACTTGATAGCTTACTCGACTGACGACCTCATCGAAGCGACCTGGAAGCGCAGCGAATGAACGACATGTGCATCAACTACCATATGAATATGATAAATCTTGAGCCCGAATGCGATCTATAAACGCGATAAGCACTGACAACCACTGAGTGCTCTGGCTGGCTTAATTGGATAGTTGTAGTGTCCACCCTGACCACCATACACCAGTAACGACTGTCGCTCATTTATTTGAAGAGCTTGCTGCAAAAGAAGCTGATCAGCATCTTGCATTTCAACCAGAGCCGATTTATGTCGCAGAAAGCGCGGACGTAACACTGGAACAAGTTTTTAGACTCGGCAGCTCAGTTCGCGCCCAATGTTTCCTTGCTCCAGTAGATCCACCAGATCCACAAGCAGGTCATACAAGCGCGTCGACTGCTAAAGCTACTCGGTATGTGCCACTTGCACTTCGTCGATTTGAATCACACCTTGTAGCCTGGGTCGTGTGATTACCCAATTCCCGCTATTTCGTTGATCCAAAAGGCCAATATCAACTTGGACTTGTGACAACGTGGCGATGAAACGTTGGCGGTTCTCGATGACCTTCGAGTCGATGGCGGCCATGCATCCAACTACGCTTGTTTTGAGCTTGCAGTGATGGCGAAGTCGTATGCTGATGTGGTGTTAGACGACTGGCAGAAGTTTGTCAAAACAATACCTGTGTGATTGTTGGCATGGTGCGAACCGGTGATCGACAAACGAAGCTCTTGGAGGATAGTGGCATTCAGAGCGTGTATCACACGAGTGGCTCGACTACACTATAGTAGAACGTGGTTGTCAAACAGCTACCGAGCCGCTCGGAGCGAGTAAGGGCATTGCCAAAATCTCCGCGTGGTTTACAAGTAATTCGAATTTCACAACTCTGTTCATCTGTGCAATGCATTTGTGGGAGTCGTTAATTCGCCAAAGGCTCTATGTTTCATGTCAAAGCGCAAAGTGGATGGCTTATGTGAGCTCAACCACCCGCACGTTGCTCGACTTGTCGGCGCTTGTCACATAAGAATCGGAACGCTGATCTTCGCTTGCAAGTATGGTATAGCAGCGGTTCACCTTCAATTACAGCAATATCGTGGTCGGCAATGATGGGAAGGACAAATCAACGGCCTGTATTTTGAGCGTGTTGGAGGACGGAGTGACAACGCGACGCTGACTACTGTAAA
The DNA here is from genome assembly GCA_023338055.1 of Phytopythium mirpurense. Classification (NCBI taxonomy): domain Eukaryota; phylum Oomycota; class Peronosporomycetes; order Pythiales; family Pythiaceae; genus Phytopythium; species Phytopythium mirpurense. Next base: position 1,691 of record JAADXZ010000852.1, read on the forward strand.
CCTGGTCGTGGGTGGCACCTGAGCACATCAAGCACAACATATTGGAGCTGCCATTTGCGTCAGGCGTGTACGCACTGGGAATGTGTATCGAGTGGCGGAGCTAGCTCGTTGAACCGGACGCTCTCGCCGGCAAAGGCTCTCATCCGCTACCGTGGGGGAAGGCTTTGACAACTCGATGGTCCGTCATAATGTGACACATCGTTGAGAATTGCCGATGTGGTGTATCTGCAGTTGTGTTTCGACGACCTATGAAGACTGGTGTTGCAGATGTTCGTGTCCGACCCGCTAAGCGGACCAAAGGCAGCACCGTGGTAGGCGAGCATGCAGTGCTCGCGAGGGGCGATTTGATTCATAAGATCGTATCCACCACGCGAGAGAGTGTCGTCCCATGACGTCAGCCGTATTTGCCAGCATTTATCGGCACGATGCAGCCCTGGTGTAGGAAATTCCACGTACTCCCAACTCGAGTGACTTGGACGTCGTGTGCCGTGTGCGTTAGCTGCTTCAGGACCGACTGGAGCAACTGACGCCTGATATCGCAAAATACGACAGCATATTTGGCATGGAGTGACTTTACCGAATTTCACCGTAAGGACGATCCCAAGTGCGCCACTTCAATCGGATCGTTCGAGTAGAAGTCTTTGGTACAGCATTCAATGCTTCAATTTACATCAGCATTGTCACAAGTGAAGCCGTGGTGGTCCTAGAGTTGGATGTCAGCGATGAAGGCGAGACTTCTTCATCGTACTGAAAGCCTCAAGCCTCAAGGCCGCATTCGGCTTCGACTTTGTCGGATCGAGAGTGTCGACAAGGCCGTAAGCGAAGACAGAGTGTCACTGCGCGACCTCAACTCCGAATTATCGATAATCCTGACCGGACTGGGTTGAGTCAAAGCTCTTTGACAACGTATCCGTTATGCATTTGGCTGAGTTACAGCGTTGCGATCGACGTAGTGGTGAAGAAGGGTTGCGCGTTAATACTCGCTGTCCATGGCGATTACTACAATCGATTGGGACGGCCATCGCTCTGGTAGAAACCCGTATGTTATAGGCATTGATACGAGCACACATATCGATTGAGTGCGCCCGAGTTGGATAGCGAGGTTTGTGTTGGCAGTCATCAAATGGGAAGCCTCGGCTGCTGCGGATCTCTATCTGGGAATCATCGCCGTTGTATTGAGAATGGAGGGAAATTGCTGTGCATAACAACCAGCTACGCATGCGCCTTTGGTCGATCCACGGCGGAGCGTAAGCTTCATCTCAGCTGTCATTTATGCCGATCGATGGAGGCGTAATTCGGACCCCACGTGACCAGCAAACAATCCTGTACTTCGAAGTACCGGTATGAGTCTGTTCACCAAGTTGTGGTGCCGTGCTCTATCGTATCATTTTGGTCGGGAATCTTTCCCATGGGAGCTGAAGTAGCACTTTTCCAGCATTGTTTGTTGCAGCCACTGCACTGCGCACCCGGACCTCTCGACGGATCAATCAAGTTGGAGCGCGTGCACTGGCTCATCTTCCTACCCGGTAACCAGACAGATGGCGCTTGTCGCCAAGCCGGTGATAAACTCGCACGCGATGTTGCACTTGCAGTTGAGTCCTATGGCTCTGCAAACAGACCGCACCGCACGTGGTCCTGCTGTACGTACTGCATGAGCGTCATCGAGCGAGATACATCAATTCACACTACACTCTCCATGCTGTTCATCATCACAGCCAACTCCGATGGAGCTCGTGGCCACCAACAGGCTCATCAAAGGTTCGCATCAACTGCATCATGACGATGGAGTGGATTGCTGGTGCGCGTAGTCTGAGCAATGAAGCGCAGCAGCGCAGCAAAGCGAGATGTACAGCGAGAGATATCGAGGCTAAGAGATGTGCAAGCTTTTCCATCAGCCAGTCTGCAATGGTCGTGTCTCGATTGCGTCCGCCCGATGGACGCTTGAGAAACGTTCAGCGATGGGAGCGGCACTTGATTTATCAGACCGTCGTGGCGTTGCCAAGCAGCAAGAGCGTCCGAGCCAAGCAGCCGGCAAATGGTCCCCATCTGGGGACTCGACCTCCTGGCACCACTTTGTCCTGAGCTCTCCACGCTCTAAACATTCATTATTGCAGGCTATTACAATAGACTTGTGGGATGTACTGCTAGTCATCAACCAACATATATGTGTTATTACAGGTATTTCGGCGGATAAACGGAATCAAGCAGTTCCGAAGGATTTGCAAGTTCAAGCAACGAGCGACCGGCCATGCATAGACGAGGAGTCCACAGGCCTCGGAGCTCGAACATCAGGCACTTTGTATGGCCTCGTCGATTACTGACGCCTCCGCCGCTCGCGCCGTAATGACCCAGCGAGAGAGAGACGCTCCCAGTGCGGAGGCAGCGCAGAGATCCAGCTTCCTGGCAGCATGTGGACGAGCCTTGGGCTCCGTCGCAGCAGCCACCACTGACGAGCGCTCGGTTGGAGCGTCCGGTGGCCCAATCCCGACCGCTTGCAGCCGTCTCATTCCTCAATCCACCACCTTGAGCCACCACCACCACAGCCACAACCGCCACCTGTCCGCGATCGCCATGAAGGTCTTCCCGACGAGCGTGGCGGCAGCCGCACTGGCCGCGACCATCGCCGTCTCCTCGAGCCGGATGACGCTGGCGCAGGACGGCGTCGTGCCGGCCACGGTAGACTCGCCCGCGTTCAGCAAGTACCGGCCCGTGTTCCACTTCCAGGAGCGCGAGAACTGGATGAACGACCCGTGCGCGCCCTACTACGACGACGAGACGGGGCTCTTCCACATGTTCTACCAGCTCAACCCAAACAGCACGAGCTGGGGCAACATGACGTGGGGCCACGCCGTGTCCGAGGACCAGGTGACGTGGCGCGACTACCCGAACGCGCTGCGGCCGTTCGAGGACGAGTGGGACTACCTGGGCGTCTTCTCGGGCTTCGCCATGCCCAAGGCCATCGGCGGCAAGGACACGGTCTTCTACACGGGCGTGACCAAGCTGCCGATCTCGTGGAAGCTCGAGTACCTCTTCGGCGAGCACGTCGTGTACGCGACGACCGAGGACCACGGCAAGACGTGGCAGAAGGGCGACAAGCCGCTCGTGGAGCTGCCGCCGCCAGGGCTCAACGTGACGGGCTGGCGCGACCCGAACGTGTTCCACTCGGCGGCGCTCGACGCGCACTACGGGCTTGCCAACGCAGACGGGCGCTCGAGCAACTGGCTGCTCGTGGCCGGCGGCATCCACGACGTGGGTCCGCGCATCTTCCTGTACCACTCGGACGACTACCTCGACTGGCACTACAAGGGCTTCTTGCTCTCCAAGGACAAGAACACGAGCTTCTCCGAGTATAGCGGCAGCTGGGGCTTCAACTTCGAGACGACCATCTACGTCGAGATCGAGGACGCCGAGGGCGAGACGCACAACACGATGCTCTTCGCGGCCGAGGGCGACCCGCGCCGCTACCCCATGTGGGCCACGGGCACGATCGGCTCGGGCGCCGGCTGCGGCGTCGAGGCGGACGCGGACGCCGGGCTCTTCCGGCCGCTCATGGTCGGCATCACGGACCGCAGCGACTGGTACGCCAACAGCATCTACAAGGACCCGGCGACGGGCAAGCACGTGCTCATCGGCTGGATCACGGACGACACGGGCTTCGCGGACGGCCAGCCGCAGGGCTGGGACGGCATGCTGTCCATCCAGCGCGAGGTCGGCATCAGCATCCTCTCGGACATTGCCGACACGGAGAGCCACCTCGTGGGCCAGGGCGACTGGATTGTGGCGCGCTCGAGCGAGCGGACGTGCGCGGACGGATCCACGATGACCAGCAAGACCATCAAGACGCTCGGGCAGGAGCCGCTGCGCAACTTCGACGCCATGCGCGGCGACCAGGTGGAGACGGCGGCGCAGGTGTCGCTTGGCGGAAACTCGAGTGAGAGCGCCCACTCGAACGCCTACAACGTGGCGCTGCTCAACTCGACGGGCAAAGCGTTCGAGCTGTACGCCGAGGTGCCCGCCTTCGCGCGCGGCTCGCGCGTGGGCTTCCAGGTGCGCCGCAGCGCCGAGGGCGACGAGCTGACGACCGTCGTGTACGACGACGCCGAGAAGAAGGTGGTGATCGGCCGCGCGGCCTCGTCGAGCGCCGACTGCGAGCCCTTCTCCAGCTTCGGCGTGGCACCCGGCAGCGACGACGTGTGGGGCCACTTCTACCTCTACGACCTGTTCGCCGCTGGCGGCCAGTGCGAGACGGCCCGCGAGCCGCTCGTCTTCCGCCTGTTCGTCGACGTGTCGTCCGTCGAGGTGTTCGTCAACGGCCGCTTCGCGCTCTCGGCGCGCATCTACCCGTGCGAGAGCGTCACCTCGTCCGACGGCATCGCGCTCGTGAGCTCGGGCGATGCCACCTTCGCCAACGTGAGCGTGTGGACCAACCCCAAGCACGCCTGGGCCGACGACCGCGTCGTCCCCACCTTTTAATGAACAAAAGCCGCCGGGCGGAGCGACGCTTACTATGATGAAGTGCCAGAGCAGAGACGGTAGGGAGGTTCTTCAAGTAGTACCGAGTGTGCGTGGGAGCACATTGCCATTTGTGCCAAACGCATCTACATTGAATGAGTGCTCTGTTGCTCCTGCCTTCCAATCGCTCTCGACTCGCCCTCCGTCGCCTTCTACGCTTGCTCTATTGTAGATGTACCATCATCACTTGGAGGTTGGTGGCGGCAGACCATGGCCACGCGACTCTCTCGAGTCCACGAGTTGCCACTCGGCTTGCTCTTCGGGTCGTGGGGACGAGAGCAGACGTGCGAGCGTCTCGACGCCTTCCATGACTCGACTGGCCAGTCGATGAGCCGTCGCGAGTGTCTTCATCATACGGACGCGCGTAGGCGCAGCGTCAACATACTGGAGTCTCCTTGGCCTCGACAGCGCCATCTCCGGCCTTGAAGCGCCGTCGTCGCTCCTGATGCCTCTTGGATAGCTCTCGCGTCCCCGAGCGCCCGCCAGCGTCCTCCATACATGTATACACAACAATCAACAGCCCCTCGGCTGCTGTCCGCGCGAGCTCCTTCACCCGGCTTGCGTCCCAGAGTACATCCGCGCGCCGTCGCGGCGGAACGCTTTCCTCTGGCCTCCAGCGTACTTGCGAGGGCCATTGCCGCGCCAGCGACTCCCGCGGTGGAAGCCCGGCATGAACGGTGGGCGGAACGACGGCGACGTGTTGCGCGCAAAGCCGATTTTCTCGAGCTCATCCTGGTACGCGGCGCGCTTCGCCTCGGCGCTCGCGCGGGCGAGGGGAAACACAAAGTCGGGCAACGCGCTCCAGCTCAGCAGCTTCAAGCGCGCCTTCATGTCGGGCTGGCGGTCCTCCATCTGCTGCAGGTCCGTCGCCAAGAAGAAGCGGATCGTCTGCTCCAGCGTCTTCTTGACCTCTGGGTCGTCCTGCGGCGGCAGCTGCGGCGAGCTGCCGTTGCTACGCGGCGGGTGGAACTCAATGCCGATAAACACGCACGAGCCGAACGCGCTCGTGCGGTCGCTCGTGTGCGGGAAAAAGCTCGGGAACGCGTGCACACGGGCCACGGGCGCCACGAGCTGCAAGCTGTCGACCAGCTTGCGCACGCGCGACTGCACAAACTTGCTCCACTTGTACATGGCCGCCTCGGACGCGGCCTCAAAGTCGACAACCAAGTACGAGCCGTACCGGATGAAAAAGTTGGACGGCTCGAACATCTTGGCCCACGAAGCGTGCGGGTCGCTGGCCAGCGCATCTTGCGCCGCCACATCCCCCTCAACCGCTGGGAGCGACGTCGCAGTGCACACGACCTTCGCTCTCATGTCGCCATCGGAATCCGTGGGCGCGCCAAGACCAGCACGGGGTAGAGGGCGGGAAATGCCGACCGCGATCTCCGCCAGGTACCGAGCGCGCCACAGCTCCTCGTAGATGACCGAGAAGGTCGAGTGCGACACCTGGACCGACGAGTTCATGTGCGGGTACGCAGGCGTGATGATCGGCATAATGTGCGCGCGGTCGTGGATGTTGTGGCGCGGATCCCACATCTCGAAGCCAAGCCCGGCGTCGTAGTGCACGTTAAGCATGATGGGCTGCGGCCACTGCCACTCCGACAGCACCTGGAAGAAGCGCACAAAGATCTTGGCGGGCTCGGCGGTCGGGTAGAGCTGGCACACGAACGCGACGAGGATCGCCCAGCTGATGCCGCCGAGGTAGCCAAGCTTGGCCGAATAGATGCCGCGGCGCCGTGCCCACGCGCGTACCGCACGCAGCACAATGCGGAACTCGCGGCGCTTCGGTACTAGGCAGAGCAGCATCGAGCTGACCCGCGGCGCGTTCAGGCTCTTCATCGACTCGCTGTGCACACCCACGAGCATGTGGTCCGAGTCGATCTCCTGGTGCGACTCGACCGCCGGTAGCGGGAGGCGCGCAAACAGGAGGTCCATGCGCACGCCCAGGAACGTGAGCGCGATCAGTGGGACGTACGCGTTGGGCACGGGCGCGAGGTGCGACACTTGCCCAGACTCCTCCAGCATCCGGCAGAAGGAGTCGAAGAAGTCTTCGCGCGTCACGTGCCACGGCGCAACACAGACCGCGTCAATGTCCGAGTTCGGGTCGTCCAGGCCGAGGCGGTACGAGCCAGCCAGGAACAGCGACCCGCTGGTCAGCGCGATGTGCTCCTCGCTCAGTCCGCGCTCGAAGCCAACGAGCTTCACCCACTTGGTGAGCAAGTCCGACAGCAATTTGAGCACATGCAGCTTGTGCAGTCGTTCCGCCGTCGCATCCGCCGGGGAGATCTCGTCGACGAACGAAAGGAACGACTCGGCCGCGCCAGCGCTGATGGCAGGAGTCTCCGGGCTCTCGATGACGCTCCCGACGGCGGGGGTCAAGTGCGACTTGTGGTACAGCACGTCACGCGCCTCATCGAGGAATCCACGCTGAATGTTCGCAATCAGGTTCTGCTGCATCTGAGTAGGAAAGAGGCCATGCAATGCGGCGTGCTGCACCGCCCAGCAGAGCGCGTTCGACTCCTCGTGCTCACGCTGAGCCGCAAACTCCGCTGACAGGGCATTGATGCGATCGAGCATCAGCAACGCCTCCACGTCCTCGTCCGTATCGTGCGACAGCGTCTCGGACAGTTCGTCGTGCTCGTCGATCTTCGAGGGGCTGCACACGCGCAGGTCTCGATGGTGGCAATGGAAGCCAGACAGGGAGCCGTGGCGCGGACTCGGACACGAAGACTCCGCAGTCGACTCGCTGTTCGTGTCGTCGCAGTCGAGCTCGTCATCCGTATCGAGCGATTTGTGAGGCGTCGACGACGGCTCGAGCGAACGGTTCGCGGCGCGCGGGGCTTCACGATCGGGGCTTGTAATGGAAAGCAGACTCACTTCCGGGGCGCTGCTCGCGCGCTTGCGGCCCTGGAAGGAGGACTCCGCATCTCTAACGCCGTCAGCCGAGGCGGAGCGCACACGAGGCTTCATTGCTGCGTGTTCGCTGGCTGGTAGAGACTGCGACGACGTCAAAAGCGCTCTGCGAGGCGATGCGCGCTCGCGGGCGTGCTTGCTCGACTTCGCCTTCTTCTTCCCGGCGCTCTTGAGCGCCTTCTCGCGTTCGCACAGCTCCTGGAGCGCAGTGAGCTTCGTGTGGCTGTTGCTCGACGATTCCTGCTTTGGCGACGCGGCGCTGTCACGCTTGCCGGCGCTGTTCTTGCCGCAGACATGCGACTTGAGCGCCTCGCAGCGCTTCTTGAACGTCGGGCTCTCAACAATGTGCGAGACGCTCTTGGACCGGATGATCTTGGCAGCGCGCGCGCTTCCCGGACGCTTCGAGCTGCGCTGCTCGCTGCGCTTCTTGTCCACATCGATCGAGAGGTGCGACGGACGCGCAGCCAACGCAGCCTTAGGTGGAGCGCGCACGACAGCGTCCTTGAACGAGAAGGGCTGCTTGGCACTGGCAGCTCCAGCGACGACCGCGGCCATCGAAGGTTGCTGCTTGTTGCTCCCTGGGATGTCGCGGGCCATGATCATCGTGGTAGTCGACACACTCGAGCTGGACGGGGCGACGATGGAGAGCGGGCGAAGCTGGCAGGCAGGAGAGCGATGTAGGCTAACTGTCGGCGAGTCGGTCGCGTCGGCAGAAGGAGCTGAAGGAGCACAAGCGAGTGGCTGCGGATCGGCAAGGAGGGCTTGACGATTCGCTGTAGCGGCGGGACGGGAGCTCAGGCGAGGCGGTCAACCCACGAGAAGAGGGCAACAATCGGCGAGAGAACCCGAGCGACCCTTCCGCTGCGTCCGTTCCTGCGCAGTCGCACCTACGGGATCCCACCAAGCATACACTCTCGGTCAGTCCACCGTCCACGCTCTAAATCTGGCGGGCGGACCCGTCGGGTGCGATCACGGGTCCCGTCGGTATCGACGCGGACGACTTTGGGGGCGCAACGGCCCCCCTCAAGCGTCTCCGCACGCCCACAGAACGCGCGCGATCGAACCCACGAGACCGCTTCTCCTCGTCGCAGCAAGTGCAACGCTGTCCACTTCACTCACCGGTCGAGCGTTTGTCTCTGCGGTGCGCAATGGGCAGACGAGCAGGAAGGAAGCGGAAGGGAGAGCGCCGCACGACGGAAGGAAAGGAGCGAGGGGCGAGGGGCAAGCGCGGGCGCGAGCGAGAGAGCGACAACCGACTGCTGCCGCTGAGGTGCTCGAGCGCCTGCGCAGGACGGAGAAGCGCTGCGTGCGGTCGGGTCAGTTCCTGGCCGCGGACACGTGCGGAGGCGAGTGCTGTTGTGGTGCGGGGGAAGTTGCTGCGGCAGGCGGCGGTTGCCGAAGAATAGAGTGATGGTCATCCCTGCATTCATACAGAGAACAAGTGTAGACCTGTGAAAGTCGATCCCACCCATAAAAACCAGCAGCATGCGTTTCGCACAGCAAGCAAAATGGGTATGTGGGTCGGGTCGGGTTTTGAAACGGGTTTTGAATATGTTTATAGTTTGTTTTAAATATTTTTATAACGTCAGCGGCAGGTAAATCACGCGTATAGACTCACAATCTCTTATGCCTGCAAGCAAGAGTTGCAAGTATTTGCTTGACAACTTGCCAACTATACACGACAAGCGAAGTGCTTGTCCACACCAATCAAGAGAGTGGCGCAATCCATTTTGGCAATGGGACGTAAACATCGTGAAATGATCAGTCTCAGAACTTCCAATATAAAATTTAAAAGAGACAAACCCTCGGAATCTCTGAGTCGCTCAGATACCTCAGGATTTGCATGCAAGAGCAGTTGGGATGTTCTAGATAACTGCTAAACAGACTGCTGACGTGCAGTCCGTATTTTACAGTCTGTTTGGCAGTTATGCACAAGACGGGTCGGACCCGTTCTCAAACCCATATAAAATGTCCGAGGCTCCATGTACCGTATCCTGAAGCTGCTCATCGTCACGATCGTAGGTCTCATGGATTCTGCGTCCAATCTGCGGCCAGATGGGCTCACCCGTGGCGAAATATCACCGCAGAATGGATTCCCTAGACCCTAGGACGAGGAGGCTTGACGAGAATATCACCACCCGGTCCTGCTAACGCGTCTGAACTCTTCCACGGCAGCATGCAAAACTGTAATTTGTGTATCACACATGCAGACGCCGGAGCATTCACCTGCGACTCTGACTGTTGTGGTCCCTGCCAGTCATTGACAATGCTCGCTTGGGCGGGTTATGGACACGCAGCAGCGCTACAGTTCAAGTGCGTCAGGCGGGGCGTGACGTCGGGGCGTTCGCGGGCTTTCGGTTGTCGACGTCCCTTCCTCTGCATGTCACTCTTTCTTTTCAAAATCAAATAGTGACTATCCTCCTTCCTCGTCCGTATATTTCCTGCGCGTACGGTTCACGCTCGGCAAAACCAGCGCGCCAACCAACCAAAAGCGCCGCTCGAACGGCTACACGCTTGCTCTTGTTCGGTCGGCATCAGTTCGTTGGCGCTGCTCCTGCTGCTGCGTCTACTGCTCCGTGGCGCTCCCCACGCGCATACAGTACATACACTCGACCACCAGCACCAGCGCGCCGAGACAGACATTGCAATGGGCAAGAAGGGCGGCGCGCGGCACAAGGCGGCGGCGCTGAGCTCTTTGGTGCGCGCGGAGGAGGCGGCGGAGGAGGAGATCCTCGAGACGCCGGCACTAAGCGGCTTCTCGGCGGGCGTGGACGACACGCCGTCGGGCAGCGACAGCGACAGCGAGGCGGAGGACGAGGAGGCCGAGATCGAGCGCCGGCTCGTAGAGGAGAAGCAGCGCGAGGAGCAGCAAGGCGAGAGCAAGGGCGTGTACAACCGCGAGGCGCTGACGGCGCTGGTGGCCGAGTGGGAGGGCGAGCGCACGCTGCCGTGGGTGGAGCACCTGGACACGTGCGCGGCGCCGCTGGAGCTGGAGAGCGTGCATGACGACCTGAAGCGCGAGGTGGCCTTCTACAACAACTCGGTGGCCAGCGTACGCGCGGCCAAGGCGCGGCTTGCGCGCGAAGGCGTGGCCTACAAGCGCCCGGACGACTACTTTGCCGAGATGCTCAAGAGCGACGCGCACATGGCCAAGGTCAAGGACAAGCTCATCTACGAGCAGAAGAAGATCTCGGCCGTTGAGGAGCGCAAGAAGTCCCAGGCGCACCGCAAGGTCGCCAAGGAGGTGCGTGCCGATTCCCAATCCCTATCGCCATCTCCATCTTCAAC
>JAADXZ010000853.1:0-12365 GCA_023338055.1 Phytopythium mirpurense
CTCCCTCTACAACACCGCCAGCATGCAGCGCCACGTGCTCCGCCAGCTCCCGCGCGCCGTCAACTCGCGCGCCGCCACGTCGGTCGTGCAGCAGGCGCCTCGGCAGTGGTCGCGCGCCTTCTCGTCGGCGCCCGTGGAGGTCCGGCAGACCAACCTGTTCATCAACGGCGAGTTCGTGCCGTCCCTCTCCGGACAGACGTTCGAGACGTTCAACCCGGCGACGGAGGTCAAGATCGCGGACGTGGCCGAGGCCGGCACGGCCGACATCGACCGCGCCGTGGCGGCGGCCCGCGCGGCGTTCGAGGGCCCGTGGCGCACCATGGACGCGTCCGAGCGCGGGCGCCTGATGTACAAGCTGGCGGACCTGATCGAGGCGCACCAAGACGAGCTGGCGGCGCTCGAGGCGCTGGACAACGGCAAGCCGTGCTCGGTGGCCAAGGCGGCGGACCTCGGGCTCGTGATCAGCACGATCCGGTACTACGCGGGCTGGCCCGACAAGATCACGGGCCAGACGCTGCCCATCTCGGGCCCCTTCCTGGCCTACACCAAGCAGGAGCCCGTGGGCGTGTGCGGCCAGATCATCCCGTGGAACTTCCCGCTGCTCATGGCGGCCTGGAAGCTCGGCCCGGCGCTCGCGGCCGGCAACACGGTCGTGCTCAAGCCGGCCGAGCAGACGCCGCTGACGGCGCTGCGGCTGGGCGAGCTCATCGCCGAGGCCGGCTTCCCCAAGGGCGTGGTCAACATCGTGCCGGGCGTGGGGCCCGTGTCGGGCCGCCACCTGGCGCAGCACCCGGGCGTGGACAAGATCGCCTTCACCGGGTCCACCGAGGTGGGCTACCAGATCATGCGCACGTCGCACGTGAGCAACCTCAAGCGCGTGACGCTCGAGCTCGGCGGCAAGTCGGCCAACATCATCATGGACGACGCCGACCTGGACCTGGCCGTGCAGCAGGCGCAGTCCGGGCTCTTCTTCAACCAGGGCCAGTGCTGCATCGCCGGCTCGCGCGTGTACGTGCAGGAGGGCATCTACGACGAGTTCGTCAAGCGCTCGGCCGAGGCCGCGGCCGCGCGCGTCGTGGGCGACCCCTTCAGCGGCAGCACGGACCAGGGCCCGCAGATCGACGAGGGCCAGTTCGAGAAGATCCTGAGCTACTGCCGGGAGGGCGTCAAGGAGGGCGCGACGCTCGTCACGGGCGGCAAGCGCATCGGCGACAAGGGCTGGTTCGTCGAGCCGACCGTCTTCGCCGACGTGACGGACGACATGAGCATCGCGCGCGAGGAGATCTTCGGGCCCGTCATGTCCGTCCTCAAGTTCAAGACGGTCGACGAGGTCATCCGCCGCGCCAACGACTCGGTCTACGGACTCGGCGCCGGCCTCGTGACCAGCAACATCGACAACGCTATCAAGATCTCCAACGGCGTGCGCGCGGGCACCGTCTACGTCAACTGCTACGACAAGTTCGACACCATGGTGCCCTTTGGCGGCTTCAAGGACTCGGGCATCGGCCGCGAGCTCGGACAGGCAGGACTCAACGCCTACCTCGAGAACAAGACCGTCATCATCAAGCGCCCCGACGACTCGCTCCCGTGAAGCAGCGGCGGCGAGTGAGTCGGAGACGGTGTGAACGTACAACACAAGTGCCCTATAGTATGCCCACGCCGGAAGGAGGCGGTAGCTTTCCCGATATCTCCTGAATACATTCGGGTCACGCGAGCTTTTGAGCCATCCAATGAATTTTGTCGGCAGCCGTTTGACGACTGGGTCTGTAATCAATCTGTGAAGCAGCAAATGCACGTTTGGTCGAGAATGCCTCGCCATTACCCCCCCCCCTGCGTCAGCCTGTGCATCTGGCGGACGCGCAGGAGAAGCAGCGGCACTTGCTTTCATCCACTGGATACGAAGTGGGCACAGATCGAAGTGGTGACCCGCATCGAAATTTGATGTGGCCCACATCGATTAATATGTGGCCCACATGCTGTATTCACACAATATAAGCTAAAACAATGTGGTTCACATTATATTGAATGTATGAAATGTCATTCACGGATTGGCCGTTCTATTGGTTCTTATCGCTTGGTGATTGGCTGAAAATATCGCGATATTTTTGCAACGTCGACACCAAGAGAGCGAGCAAAAAGCATCAGCACGAGCGAGGAAGAAGCGTCGCGGGAGGACAGTTAACGCAGCACCGCGCAGGCTTCCGCGGCGACAAGGAGGCCCAATTGATGTACAACCGAATGACCAATACACGCTCCGATGCCCGCGACGCGCTCTTCTCCGGCGCTTCCTCGCGGATGCAGGTACGAACTGGGCGAACCCTGTCAATGCTGATGCGACGATACTGACGGTGCTTGCTGTGTGCACTTTCGGCGTGTGATACCAGGCCGGACGGGGCGGCGACAGCGGGGAGCAGGCCAAGCGCCTGCTAGAGGAGCAGAATGACGAGCAGATCAGCCATCTGTCGCTCCAGATCAACCAGTTGAAGCAGGTGCGATGGGCGTCTGCGGATGCGGGTTGGCCGAAGATCCTGCCATAGCTAACCTCGACATGTATGTCACCGCGGATGGTGGCGCTTGGTGCCTTACAGCTCTCAACCAGCATCCATCGCGAAGTGGTCGACCAGAACAAGTTCCTAGACGGCATGGTGCGTCCCTTGCGCTGCGTCCTGCCAGTGCTCACTGCGCGTTGTAGAGTCTGACGCGTCGTGCTGCTGCTCCGTGACGTCATTCACCACAGGGCAAGGAGTTTGACAACACAGACGGCCTGCTGGGCGGCACCATGAAGCGCCTGAACGTGATGATGGGGCAGGGCGGCAGCAAGCACATGTTGTACCTGATAGTCTTCGTCGTGCTCGTGTTCGTGCTGCTGTACCTGACGATCCGGTCCGGCTAGACGCCCCCCGCGATGGCTTCTTTGTGGCCCACACGGTGACGCGCCATGTTGGAGCTGTCTACGCAGCAACCGCAACAAATCGATTCGCATCCGTAACGACCGCAGCGACGTCTTGGAATGTATGAACATGGCTATCCGCTGCGTCGAGGCGGGGTTGCGTACGGTAAGTTACCGTCGGTAACTGTGTGGGTGCAAAAACAACAAAAAACAGCTTTGTTGTTGCATCGCCTACTTTGGTAATAATTTCAGATCTTCAAGAAGGGCCAATACTTATTTACACTCATAGTAAATGTACGCGAAACGCCACTTTATTATTAGTGTTTACAAAAGTAGACACTACCGACAACTTTTAAATAGTAATATGAAGTCGCCATTGATACCTATTTTTGTAAATAATAAACAAAGAGGTGGTGTTTACCACGCAATTAGTAATTACCGTTCTTCAAAATCTGGATGACTTTTCTGTTTTCTCAAAGGGGGGCGATTCACATCAGCGGTTCACCCACCGACCCAGCAGCAGTAGCAGCAGCAAGGGGATCGGTCGATCGATCCAGCGAGCCCCTCGCCTTCCCTCTTCGTAGTCCCCACCACCCTCCGCCCTCTACAGCCGCCCCAAACCGCCGCGACCGACGGCCATGGGGAACTTTTTGGCGGCGCCCATCACGGAGAAGGAGACGAGTCGGGGCGCGGGCAATGGCATCGCGTTCGCCATGTCGAGCATGCAGGGCTGGCGCGCGTCCATGGAGGACGCGCACGTGACGGCGGTGGGCCCGGCCGGCCTGCCCAAGGACACGTCCGTGTTCGCCGTGTTCGACGGCCACGGCGGCTCGCTGGCGGCCGAGATCGCGTCCAAGAAGCTCACGGAGGTGCTCGCCGGCAAGCTGAACGCCGCCGGCGTGTTCGCGGCCGGCGTGTCCTTTGACCCCAAGCGCGCCGGCGAGGCGATGCGCGACGGCTTCTTGGCCCTGGACGAGCTCATCAAGGGCAACCTGACCGACAAGAACGGCGAAGAGACGGACCAGAGCGGCTGCACGGCCGTCGCGGCGCTCGTCACCCCGACACACATCATCGTCGCCAACGCCGGTGGGTGCGCTCGGCTCGCCTCTGTCGCCGCTCCGTGCGTGTGGATCGCTCGCGGACTAGTGTGTCGATGCTAACTTGCTGCTGCTGCTGCTGTGTATGGGGCGCTCGCTGTGTTAATAGGGGACTCGCGCAGCGTGCTGGCCAAGGACGGCGGCACCATCGAGATGTCGTACGACCACAAGCCCGTCAATGTGCGTGCCCACCCGTGGCGGTTGCTCGCGCAGTAGGAAATGAGTGCGCCGTGCTCACTCTCGCGCCTTGTTCGCATGCACGTGCTCGCAGCCGGGGGAGCGCTCGCGCATCGAGAAGGCGGGCGGCGTCGTGCGCAGCAACCGCGTGAACGGCGACCTGGCCGTGTCGCGCGCGCTGGGCGACTTTTGCTACAAGGACCGGCCCGACATGCCGGCCGAGCAGCAGAAGGTCTCGGCCGAGCCGGACATCAAAGTGCACGCGCTGAGCGGGCAGGAGGAGTTCCTCGTGATCGCGTGCGACGGCGTGTGGGACGTGATGACCAACGACGAGCTGTGCGCGTACGTGCGCAAGCTGCTGCAGTCGGGCGAGAAGGACCTGGGACTCGTCGCCGAGGAGATCCTGGACTTTTGCCTGCGCGCCGGCAGCCGCGACAACATGAGCGTCGTGCTCGTCAAGTTCCCGAGCGCCAAGCTTGGCGACGGCGAGGGCGTGATGGCCATCCGCAGGGAGCGCGAGCGCCAGGACAAGGCGGCCGAGGAGGAGGCCAGCAAGAAGGCGGCCGAGAAGGCTGAGGGCGAGTAGAAGGCCGCCCCGCGCGCGCGGCTTCTACCGTCGCGACCGACTGATTGATCGGTCGCCTTCCGCACTTGTCCCAGCCGCTCTCGAGTCGTATCCAGTGCATACGCTCCTCGATCGATCGAGCTCGAGGTCGACGCATTATTCCCTTGTGGTCTTGGAAATCTGTCAGGAATATCCATTCATTCACGCATTGGCGGCTTGGTCGGGGTGCAGTGCATGCAGCGCGGTGCAGTGGGTGGGCGATGCTCCTTGTCTAACTGTCGTGTGTTGGCGGCGAAGAAGCCGCTCTAGCACGCGGGGCCGGGGCGCTGCGTCAGGTTGATCTGCTCGCTGCTCTTGTGCGCCGTGTGGTTCGTCGGGCGCTTGTACTTGGACAGGTCCAAGCGGCGGAAGTAGTCGATGGTGCGCCGCAGACCCTCGTCAATCTCCACTTTGGGCGTCCAGTCCAGGTGCGTCCTGATCGAGATCCATAGAGAAGTCGTCAAGGTCAGTCGCTTGGCGAAGCTCGAGCATCTAACACGAAGTCATAGAGACGCGCTTGCGGACGCACTTGGCGAGCGTAATGTCGGGGCGGCGGCGTCTGGGGTCGTTGTTCGGCAGGTCCCGGAAGACGAGCTTGCTGGACGAGTTGGTGAGTCGGATGACGCGCTCGGCGAGCTCGCGCACCGTCATCTCGTGCGGGTTGCCCAGGTTCATAGGCCCGACGCACGTGGTGCAGTCCATGAAGCGCACGATGGCCTCGACCAGGTCGTCGACGAAGCAGAAGGAGCGCGTCTGCTCGCCCGAGCCGTAGATGGTGATGTCCTCGTTGGCGAGCGCCTGCATGATGAAGTTGCTGACCACGCGGCCGTCGTACGGGTGCATGCCGGGCCCGTACGTGTTGAAGATGCGCGCGACGCGGATGTCGAGCCCGTGCGTGCGGTGGTACTCGAAGAAGAGCGTCTCGGCCACGCGCTTGCCCTCGTCATAGCACGCGCGCACGCCCGTGCAGTTGACGTTGCCGTAGTATCCCTCGGGCTGCGGCGTCACCTCCGGGTCGCCGTACACCTCGCTCGTGGACGCCTGGAAGATGCGCGCCTTGACGCGCTTGGCGAGTCCGAGCAGGTGCATGGCGCCCAGGAACGACACCTTGGTGGTCTTGATGGCGTTGTACTGGTAGTGCACGGGCGAGGCCGGGCACGCGAGGTTGTAAATGTGGTCCACCTCGCACGAGTACGGCTCCGTGATGTCGTGGCGCACGAACTCAAAGTTGGGGTACGCGCGTTGCAGCGCCAGCACGTTGCAGCGCTGGCTCGTGAACAGGTTGTCCAGGCAGATGACCTCGTGGCCCTGCTCCAGCAGCCGCGTGCACAGGTGGATGCCGATGAAGCCCGCGCCGCCCGTCACGAGGATGCGCTTGAGCGTCGCCGGCGTGCGCAGCGCCGCCTGCGCCTCTCGCGGCAGCGGCAGCGCCGGCGGCAGCGTCGCGGGCGGTGCCTGCTCCTGCGCCTGGCGCTCGGGCGTTTGGCCCGCGGTGGTGGTGGGCGAGGCGTCGGTCGGAGCCATTGGCGTGTCCGGAGGGTTGATGGACGCGGCGGGGGGCATCGAGAGAGAGCTGGAGCGTTGTCGAGTGTGGATCGAGAACCGAGTGAACCGGTGCTAACGGCACGTACAGTACTGTTGCGATAAGAAGGAAGGGCGACGAGGCAGATGCCGCGAAAACGTTCGCACGGGTCGGTTGAATATATTAATTCAAGTTTAATGGCTGGACAGGGTATAGTTTTGATATATACGGTGATGCATGTAGAACGAGTGTCGAACCGTCCTTGCAAAATTATCAACACGTAAGGAAAGAGGACCAATACGATCGATCTCTTCTACTCACGCACAGGGCAGGCAGGATGGGAGCAGAGAGAGGTGGTCGAGCGTCGTCGTGTGCTGAGCTCAATTGCATCATCCTCGCGATCATTGCATCGTCGCGGTCGTTAAAGCGTCGCGGTCTGTGTCGCTTCGTCATGTTGGCACAACCACACAACGCCGTTTTACGTGTGTGCGTCCACCTTCAGATAAAAAACAAACCTGGTAAATACCGGCTTTTCTTACCCCTTTTTGGGGTTTCATCGATTCGCCAAAGCTCAGCTGTGAATCTAGAAACATCGTTAAATAAGGGTTCATCGTTGGATATTTTCGTGATACATAGTGAATTTCGAACCGGCCCCTCTCACAAACTGGCTCACTCTATGAACAGCTGGCTGAATCAGTGCATTTACTGTACTGTACCATCCAAAAATACCGTCCGTCCCCTCTATCAAAGGCCTCCCTCACTCTTCTCGCGCCATACTGAACCCAGTACAAAACGAGCGACCAGCCGCTCATGAATCTGAAGTTGGTCGCGTCGGAGCGCTGGACCGGCGCGCACTCGGCCGCTTCTCCTCCGCCGCCGCCCGCGCCCGCCCACCCGCGCCGCGTGTCCCCGCTCTCGCTCGAGTACCCGTTTGCCCGCTCGCTGCACTTCGTGCGCCGCGTGACGCCCCAGCCGGCCGAGATGATGAAGGACTCGAGCGCGGTCGCGTTCCCCGTGTTCGACATGGAGGAGGGCAAGAAGCTCGCCGCCGTCGGCCTGGCGAACAAGTACATCCCGGTCGAGGGCCGCCAGATGATCAGTCGGCTACGTGACAGCCGCGCCCTCAAGGTACGCGCCACGAGAGCAGGGAGCCGCGGAGTTCTCAAGCGTAAACCGCGCGTGCTGACGAGCGTACCCCCGCGTACCCCTCTCCTCGCGTGCATGCTACCGTGCTCATTCAGGTCGGCAGCAGCATGATGGTCTGGTACCTCTTCTCGACGACGGCCACGTTCACCAACAAGGTCCTCATCAAGGAGCACCACGTGTCGGCCGAGATGCTCACGCTCTGCCACCTCTTCATCAGCGTCATCTGCGACTGTGCGTGTCCAAGCATTCGTTCCCTGCAAGCAACGCCATCCGCTTCTCTCTCGGCCTTGGACTCGGTCTGACCTGGAGTATGCATGAATGCGTCAATATGTGGATGCATGTGTGCAGTTGTCGTGCTGACGTTCCCGGGAGCAGCGTCCGGCCCGAGCGGCGGGTGGCAGATGCAGAAGCTGACGCTCAAGAGCATGGCGTGGATCTCGCCGCTGAGCCTGTCGACCGTGATGGGCAAGGTGCTGACGTACTGGAGCTACAACGCCGTGCCCGTGTCCATCACGGCCACGTGCAAGGCGTCGCAGCCCTTCTTCAACGTCGTGCTCGCCTTCCTCGTCTACCGGTCCACCTTCTCCACGCCCACGTACCTGGCGCTCGTGCCCATCGTCTTCGGCGTCGTCCTCGCGTCCGTCTCGGAGATGGGCATCAACCACTTGGCGCTCGGCGGCACGCTCTTCGCCGTGTCGGCCGCCATGCTCGGCGTCATGCAGAGCATGTACGCCAAGTTCCTGCTGCGCCGCCGCATCGTCGCCGACAGCGTCAACGTACGTCCTACCGCCATCTCTTTCGACCGTCTGCATGTACTCACACTCGTGCTCCCTCTCCTTCCCTCCCCCCTCCCTCTCGCTTTCTCCTCGACCAGCTGCACTTCTACAGCGCGGTCGTGTCGTTCGCCATCAACACGCCGTACGTGCTGGCCAACTCGCGCGCGCACCAGGACAACTTCGTCGCGAGCTTCCCGTTTGGCACAGTGCTCGTCTGCAGCCTCATGCACTTCATGGGCAGCTTCAGCTCCTCGTGGGTGCTCGGCGAGGTCTCGGAGCTGACGTTCTCCATCATGAGCACCATGAAGCGCGTCGTCATCATCCTCAGCGCCGTGCTCTACTTCGGCAACCCGGTCACGCTGCAGTCGATCCTGGGCATGGCGCTCGCGGTCGGCGGTGTCGGCGCCTACCAAGTCATCAAGGCCCAGGAGAAGACGTCGGGGGACCTGCTGCTGCCGCGCACGCGCGCCGACCGGTGCAAGTGAGCGAGCGCCACACACTCGGAGCCTTCCCCGGCGCGTGACTTGCATACGTCGCTGCTTTGGAGAGCCATACAGACTACAGACGGTGGCTTTTTCTCCTGTTCACACGACGGTAGGCACGTTTGGGCGCCACCCGCACGGAAGACGGCGGTCGGCCGATGACAAGAGACGGGAGGAGGGTTTGGAGTACGAACGGATAGAGATGGATGGCTTTAGACGAAAATCCAGTCCATTTCTCCACTCACGGTCTGGTCTGTAGGCGTCATGGGGACGACCGTGCCGTCTACCATCACTGTCCCCAGCCACAGGGCCACAGCAGCAGTCAACGCGGCATGGGAGCTGGGATCAGGCGAAAGCACGAGAGCTCCTCTTCATGTCGCGTGCACGCACGACAGCTCTCGAGAGACGACCGACAGGGAGAAGCGGCGCGGTGGGGAGAAGACGCGCGATGGATGCAGCAAAGTATAGAGTCCGGAGGAGCTTTCCTGGCGGCACGCGGTGGGCCGAGTCGAGGCGCCGAGCTACACGTCGACGCTCCGCTGGTTGATCGAGAGCTGGTCCGACGCGTTGGAGGCTCCTGAGGGCGCGGGGGCCGCGGCGGCGCCGCTCGGGCCGGCGGCGTCGCTGGCGACGGTCGAGGGGATGCCCTGGACGCCCGCGCCGCTCTGCTGCAGCGCCTGCATGCGCTGCTGGTACTGCTGCATCATCTGCTGCTGGAGCTGCGCGTTGGGCCACTGCACGCCGGCCGAGCCGGCCTGCGCCTGCTGCTGGATGATCTGCTGCAGCATGGCGGCTTGCTGCTGCTGCAGCTGTTGCTGGTAGATCATCTGCGGGTCCGTCGGTCCCTGCTAAGTGGCCGGGTCGGTCCGCACACGGAGCGTGAGCGTCATCTGGTCCTCCCACCACACACAGTATAGAGGCCTTTATGCGCATGCCCGCCCTACCTTCTTGGCCGGCTTGATGTCGTCGCGAGGGACAATGTCGATGAGGAAGTCAAACACGTCCGTCTTGGTGATGGCCATGGCGATGTCGCTGCGCTGCAGCGTGCGGCGCTTGTTCTCCTCCGTGTGGATCCACGCGCGCAGACTCAGCTCGAGGATGAACATCTCGCACGCCTTGGCGAACAGCACGGGCGCCTCGGCGCTGATCATCTACCGTTCGTACGCACGCACCATGGGAGCATCAGTCCGGCACTCCGTTCGTCCGTCCGTCCGTCCGTCCATCCATCCGCACACAAGCAGCACACACACACACGTACCCGCACGTCCTCGTCCGTCTTCATGATCTTCTTGATGCGCGCGAGCGGGAGCTGGTGCGTCTTAAAGTCGAACGCGTTGGGGTCGATCTGCGCGATCTCCTGGATCTGGTTCTGCCAAAAGGCGTGCAGCTGCAGCTGCTGCTGCTGCATCTGCGCGCGCTGGCTCTGCAGCTGCATCTGCATGTGCAGGTTGCTGCTGCCCGGCGCCTCCTCCCCCGACATGGCGGCGCGTCCTCTCCTCTCTCTGGCTGTAGTCGCGAGGCGTAGAGCTGCTGCGGGGGCCGCAACACAAGCGCCGCCGCCACGTCAGTCCGACAGCTCAGTCAGTCAGTCCCCCATGCCCATGGCGCCCAATCACGGCCCACCGGGGCCGCCCACGCCGCCTTCTCATTGGACGCACCTCTGCGGCGGAATGCTCGACTCTGGTTGGTCCGTTCGAAGGAGGCGCGCGGTTTTTCTTTTTTTGAGGGAATCCCCTCGTGCATGAATCGTTGTGCGAAAATGCAAATCAAATCTGAATCGTCGAAAGCTACCGATAAGTTGATGCGGCAGGTGATTACGTGATCAATCGAATTGAGCACACTATTGCTGATTGATTTCTGGCCAATTAACAACAGTTTTGTTATTTTTTAACACTTGCGCCAATGGATGGCCACGGTGACAGCAGATTTGTGACCAATGGATGGCCACTGTGGTAACAGTGATTCCTTACCTTTCATAAGTAATATATTGGTGTGAGACAACAAAAACTATTTTTTTGCAGCAGGCGCGCGTTATTTTCATCGACGCATAGAATTTCGCCGAAAAACACCCAAAAATGATTCTAGTGTCGTTCGCGAATGTGGTAGTGGTAGCTTCTCTGTCGTCAGTATCCGCCATTTAATTTGCGCATCTAGGATTGTGAAGTAACACGGTTTGAGCGATTTGATTGGCCATTTCGAAGCCGACGCGCGCCATATGGTTCACTTTGAAACACGGACATGTGCGAGGATGAAATCGCCTCCCCTCTTGATAGCAGATATGCAAGTGACTAGAGCTCGATGGCGGCAGATACCAACAGCTCCAGCGACGACCAGAGCAAAGACCCTCGGACGCAGTCGACGGCCAGCGCGGTTCCTGACGTGCCAACAGTGGATGCGTCGCAATCGGAGCAGAACTACGGCAGTGGTGCTCCTTCGTGTGGCCAGTCGAGTAATCGGCCGGAGTGGCGCGTTATCGCGCTCGCGCTCCCCGCCACGGAAACCCAAGCTCTCCAGGACGCTGGAAAGCGGACCCACATCGTGCACAGCCACGACATGAACTGTGCCATGTGCGCCAAGGCCATTCCACATCATACGGATTACAAAATCCTGTCGTGCCGTTCGATAGCGTGTGCGGCAACCTATCCAGACGCCGCCTTCCCCAGGCGCCGCAAGGCGACGACGTGCTTAGTGACAGGGTGCACGTCACTCAACGACACGGGCGTGCACCTCAGCCCGGCGGTCTTGTCGCGCAAGGGAGCACTCACTGGGGAGCACAAGGAGTACTGTCGGAAGGTAGTGCGGCACGGCTTCAAGCCCCAGTGAATCCGGAACGCGGCCCGCGACCGATACAGCCTACGACTCGAGCAGATGCCAAAAGTATTCATTGTACAAAACTCTTGCAACCACTACGCCGCGTCGATGACATTATCACGCTCATCCGCCACTATGCTTACAAGGACCATAAGGACGACGAGCCCGTCGTGTTCAACGCCAAGAGCGACGAAGCAGGACAGCTGGTCGTGGGCGACGGCACGGACGCGCGTCCGTTCGTTATCGGAGTGATGACCAAGACCCTACTCCGACGGCTAGATCGGCCGCCCGCCTCTTTCATCCTACTCGTCGACGCACACTTTCAAACTGTCGCAGCTGGGGTACCCGATGATGATCATCGGCATCATGGACCGCTGCAGGACGTTTCACCAGGTGGGGCTGATCATCGTTACCCAGCAAACCAAGGAAGTCTTCCAGCTCGCCTTCGCGTCCTTCTGCCAGAAGAATACTGTGGTGACCGGCACGCCAATCCTCCGACGCTTCGTGATGGGTGATGCAGAAGCCGCGCAATACAGCGCGATTCGCACGACCTTCGCGCCCGACTCGGCGTTCCTGTGATGAGGTAAGTCGCCAAAAATCCCGAGGGACTCAAGGCGCAGCCCACGAACTAGGCGTAATCCCAGAAATCAAAGTACAGAGCGGCACAAGCAGGGGCTGATGCTGCGCACGCTCCGGGACGCGCCAGTACAACTAGTGTAGAGACGCTCCCTGATCAAACTCACGTTGTGTAGCCCCGTTGCTTTGGCCCTTTTGATCGGGTCCTTGTAACACGCCCAGATATAAACCGGGGCGGCCACGCAAGGCCGTACACACAGTCCAGTTACCGAATCGATAACGAG
>JAADXZ010000854.1:0-12352 GCA_023338055.1 Phytopythium mirpurense
CCCCCCCCCCCCCCCCCCCCCCCCCCCCCCCCCCCCCCCCCCCCCCCCCCCCCCCCCCCCCCTGAAGCAATCCATGATGCGCGAGGAAAAGACAGGTACAGTCAAGTCGACAGCGCGGTTGGATCAGAGTGTCGGCCGCATTGGGCGTCGCTGGGTGGGACGCCCCAGTACGTTGAGTAGCGGGGCGCACTCAAAAGCGCGACTACAGCAATGTAACGGGATTACACAGACTCCTTTGGGATACGCGGCCGGTAACGTATCTTTGCATCCTGGCATGCTCATACTTAGTCTCACGGCTACTGTACCTCCGCCTGTGACTGGTGCCGACGGCAGGTGACGTACCGTGTGTACTGTCACACTGCATAGTTCTTTGACTTTATACTTTTGTTTGAATTGATCGTCTGCAGGTACATATCCGTTCTCGTTACGATGTAGCTCTAGCGTACCCTAGTTTACCGTAGGTATGCTACTAGATACGTTGCGAACCTAACCACGATAGAGCTACATCGTAACCACAACGCGTACCCAGATACGTTGTACCCCCAAGAACGTGTTTCGGCGGGCGCCCCCTGCAGGCTGCAGCGTCCACCACCGGAGGCGTTCAAGTGGGCGGGAAGAATCCGCCGTAACCGATCTCGACCGCGCGCGCCCAGCTCGCCCACGCGCGCCTGCGTCCTTCCCGCGTGGAGCCTGCTGTGCTGCAGAGAAGCGCGTCGCTCGCGCACACGCACCCCCTCTCTCTGCGCGCGCCAATCCCTCCGCAATCCCACCAACCGCGGCCGCTGTCGCCCTCCTTCTCCGCGGCATCTCTTTGGCGCTATGGCCAGCAATGGCGCCGCCGCGGACCGCGCGACGCTCGTGCCGCTGCAGCCGGCCGCGCCGGCTCCGTGCTGCATCTGCCTGTCCCAGGAGGACTACAACGGCTCGGCGCTCGTGGTCTGCGCACGCTGCGGCATATCGGTGCACGTCCGGTGCTACGGGCGCAGCGTCGCAGGCGGCGACCTGTCGGCCTGGCTCTGCGAGCCATGCGAGTACGTGCTGGCCAAGGGGGAGGCGAACGTGCCGGTGCCTCCGCAGTGCGCCGTGTGCCCCGTGGCGGGCGGCGCGCTGCGCCTGACGAGCCAGCGCGACGTGTGGAGCCACGTGCTGTGCATCAACTGGATCCCCGAGCTGTCGCACAGCCTGGCGGGCGAGATGGACGAGCGCGTGGACATTGCGCTGCTGGACCCGAGCCGCGACAGCCTGCGCTGCCTGGTCTGCGGCGTGCGCGGCGGCTGCATCCAGTGTGTGAGCGGCCGCTGCGCGCGCTCGTTCCACGTCACGTGCGCCTTCCGCGCGCCCTCGAGCCTCATCTTCACGGGCTACAACGCGGCCAACCAGCAGGTCTACCACTGCAAGACGCACCTGGCCGACGTGGCCTCGCGCCAGTACGAGATGGTGGACGAGTCGTGGAAGGCGCTCGAGCACGTGCGCGCCTACATGCGCGCGCACCCGCCGACGCCCGGCCGCTGCCGGTACTGCACGGTCAAGCTCACGCCCGCCAACCAGGACGTGCACGAGGACCAGTGCGTCCTTGGCTGGCTCGCGAAGGGGGACGAGCGCAAGCGCAAGCTGCTCCTGGCAAGCCACGCAGTCACGCCGGCCGTGATTTCGAGGGCGAAGAAGGCGGGGAGGGCGTCCGAAGGCAAGCAGCGCGGCAAGGCGAGTCGAGCAGAGGGCGGCGAGGGCGCCGGGTCGAAGCGAGCGTCCGCGTCAGGGAAGTCGAGGCGCCACAACGGACCGAGCAGCGTGTCCGTGCGCCCGTGCCCCGAGTGCGGCGAGCACGTCCGCGAGACGCTCATGATGGGCCACTTGCGCAACAGCTGCCCGCACGCCAAGCATGCCGGCAAGCACGGGAAGTGGAAGCGCAAGCACGCGGCGTCCCCGGTGGCGGCTGGCGCGGTCGACCCCAGCACGTCGGAGAGGGATGGCGCGGTGCTCGACTCGGACCTCACCGACGTGCTCTTTGACGCGTGGCCAGGGCAGAACGCCGGCGCGCCGATGAACGCCGCGCACCTCTGGAAGGTGGTGAACCGCAACTTTTTCAGCAACAAGCTGGTCGTGAAGAAGCGCCTGGACCAGCTATGCAAGAGTCTGTGCGGCGCAAAGATCGACGACATTGCGAACCACCACCGGCGGCCGTCGCCGAGCGACTTGCTGTGCCGAGACACGGTGCTGCTCGGGCGCGAGACGCCGTCCAGCCCGGCGCTGGCAGCGCAGACGACTGTCCACCGTTGTGACTTCATGATGCGCGCGAGCCGCAGCCACTGCACGAGCGACTACTTCGCCCAGCCTTTCATCGAGATCGTCCCACGCGACGCGGACTCGTCCTCTTCGGCTTCTCAAGCTCCGCCGGCGCAGGCCCAACTCAGTAACAGCGTGGATGCCCAGCCAGGTTCGAACTTGGCCGGCGACGTCCGCGTCGTCTTCAGCAACGTCAACGAGAACCAGCTAAGCGCGACCTCCACGTTCTCGATGCGGGCCTCGGGGGAGGAAGCGCTCGACCAGGAAGTGATGCCGGGCGCGGAGAAGAGCGTCTGGACCACCTTTCGCCATGACGACCCGTCGGTACTCGCAGGCTCAGTGAACGAATGGAAGCTGCCGCTATCGGCAGACACGAACCTGCTGGTCGCAGTCGGCGACGTCAGTGCGCCGCTGGACGCAGCGCGTCACCCAGATGCCTTGGCAGCGGTTGCTGCCGCGTCCTCCGCGCTTCAACCGCGGCAGTTCGAACACGAAGACGTCACGCCGGCCATCAACCTGCTTATCGAGCACCTGAACGAGCAAATGCAGCAGAACAGGTGCTCGCTGCGATCCCTGACGAGGAAGCTGGAGCGCTCGGAGCGTCTGGATGCCAGCTTTCAGACTGCCGCCCAAGTTGTCGAGCAGTACTACAAGGAGTTTGCCGCCTGGAAACAGCTCTGCAAAAGCCTGGTCGTCGGCTACCGCGGAACCAAGAGCCTATCGGCAATCATGGCCGACGTATCCGAAGCAGAGCAGCCGAAGAGCGAAGAGCACGAGAGTCAAGCAGACGACGAGGAGCCGATCGACGACGGTACATGCGCCGTGTGCTTCGACGGCCAGTCACCGGAATCGAACCCGATCGTGTTCTGCGATCGGTGCGAGCTGGCCGTGCATCAACGCTGCTACGGGATCATCAAGGTGCCGAGCAGCGAGTTCATCTGCGATCGTTGCAAGGCGGAGCGTGAGGGGCTGGACCCGGCCACCGCAGTCTTCTGCCAGCTCTGCTCGCTGAGTGATGGCGCGTTCAAGCGGACGATCGACGGCAAGTGGGTCCATGTGGTGTGTGCGCTCTGGTGCCCCAAGGTATGGATCGGCAACCTGCTGGAGCTGTCGGACATCAGCCTGGTGGGCGTTACCAACAACACGACGCGCTTCCGAGACACAACGGGTGAGGTCCAAGCGCTTGTGGCAGCTGCCGGGGGGAGCGCGAGTGGAGGAGCCACTGACAAGAGGGGAGGCAGTGGCGAGAAGGCGGACGAGCCCTGCGAGGCGTTGACCCAGGGCGACCTGTGCATGTACTGCCGGGTCGCGTGTGGACGGACTATCAAGTGCTGCCACGCCGATTGCTCGGCTGCTTTCCACCCGCTCTGCGCCTGGTTCGAAGGGCTCCCCATGACGATCGCGCTGCCAGAAAGTGGGCTCGTGTACGGTGGTGGCGGCGCGGGCCTCAAGTTCGAGATGCTGTGCAAGGACCACCTTCCGCCAGGCATGTCCGAGTCGGAGCGCCTTGTCCAGCGTCAGCGCCGGAGGAAGTTGCGCATCGACGCGTACTTCGTGCTTAAGAACAAGAGCAGCTTCTACAACCATTCTCGGCTCCCGAGCGGCGCGGAGGCGTCTGCTCCGCTGCTGTCGGGGTCGATTGTGCAAGCGATCATCGCCGCGCAGGAAGCGACGGAAGGGGACGCGAAGCGCGACGAGGACAGCTCCGCGACGCAGCCGGACTGGACGGACATGACGAAGTGCGCCGCCTGCTTCGAGTTCATCGTCCCGGTCGTGGGCGAGCTGGCGAGCATCAACCTGCTACACCGGCGCCAGTTCATGATGCGGTGCCAGTACTGCAATATTTATATCCACCCCGAGTGCTGCATCAGCGACATTGGGCCGTCCGCGAGCATCTTCCGCAGCAACTGGATCTGCGAGCGCTGCACGCAGCTCGGCGACAAGAAGGCAAGGGACGGATGCGTCGCGTGCGGACACGCCGGCGATTACTTCATGCCGTGCGCCAGTGCGCCAGCGAGCGCGGGTTTGAAGCAGCTGCTGCCGAGCAGCAAGGCGTCGCCACGCGCGCCTGGTCCCCAAGGAAACGGAGGCAAGCAACCTCGCTCGCACTTTGCTTCCGCGACGGCACCGCTTCCCAAGCCGGCTGGTGCCAAGAGCTCGCCGCAAAACAAAAAGAGCGCTATTGCTGGCGGCGCTCCCGCGGAGCCAGCGCTGACGTTCGACAAGTGGATCCACGTGTACTGCTGCAAGTGGAAGAAGGCCAAGGTGGTGAAAAGGCATCACATCCAGCACGCCCACCCGCCGCCCCCTCCCGCGAGCAGCTCGGCGACGACGATGCTGCTGGCCGCCGGACGCTGCGAGCTGTGCTTCAAGCGAACGGTATGTTGTGTGTGGCTGCATGCTCTTCTCCTCACTCTTGGCAGACTCTGCTCTGACGCTATTGATCATGCATGCAACAGGGCGAGCTCGTAAGCTGCGCGCAGTGCCCGAAGCGCTTCCACCCCATCTGCGCAGCCAAGAAGAAGCTCTTCTGCGCGCGCTCGAACCGAGCGGAGTGGAAGTTCTACTGCGACGCGCACGCCCCGGCCAACGCCGTGTTCGACGTGAAGCGCCAGTCGTGGATCACGCGCGAGATCCTCAACCAGCTGCGCGACCTCCGCCACTCGCTTGAGCGCGGACGCATGCTGCTGGAGATGTCGCGCCAGCGCGACCGCCAGCAGAAGCGGCTGCTGAATGTGGCGGAGGTGCCGTTCATGAAGGCCTCGGTGGACATTGTGCTGAAGAAGCGGCCGACACCGGCGATGCGCGAGGCCTTTGAGGCGGCCACGGGCGACGCACTGGTCGACGTACCGCGACGACCGAAGGCGCCGTCGCTACCGCCGACCCCCAAGCGCTCGGATCGGTCCCCCGCTCACAGCAGAAGAGGTTCCTCTCGACGTGGAGGGAGGGACGCGGCGAGCGACGACGGAACCGACCTGGAGCAGACTCCGCTCCGGACAAGAGCTCGACGGGCAGCATCTAGAGAACCGCTGTCCGCGTCCAAGCGAGACCGCGAAGACGCGCTGGAACCTGCCGCGCCGTCTTCCCGACCCAAGCGGCGGCGCCTTGAAGTGGAGATGGATGCCGAGGCGCTGGCGCCTGCAAGCGCCCGCCCGACACGCGCCAGCGCTCGCCGGCAGTCGCCTCGCAACCAAGCGCGCGCTGAGGCGGACGGGCGGGTCGCGCATGCAGCAAGCCTTGCTGCCCAGCGCCAATTCTTTGAGAGTCGGTCGTTCGCGAATGTCGTGGAGGATTTCGACGGCGTTGTCCCTGGACTATTCCCCGAGATGGTACGTGATCTCGCCGCGTGTCTTGTGGGTCCACGCAGTCTAACGGTCGGCGCTGGCTGTGCTCGTATGCCCTTCCGGCAGATGAACCATGACGAAGAGTGAACGACTGCGGTATTAAACCCAGCGCAGGGCTCGCCTCCGCCCTAACGCAAGTGTCTACGTACTCTGGGGTATGCAGTCAAGTGAATTGTTTTCGCCCGGCAACCAGTTGCATCTCTGGCGAGCGGAGATGTGGGGATCTACACCTGTGCCGCGTGGTTGAAGCTGCTGTTGCTGCTGCTGCTGATGGTCCTTGACTGGAGGCGAATGGCTTTTAATATCTGAAAGCCTCTCTTTGGTATTCTTAGACGCGCTGTTGGAGCTTGGAGCTGCGCGGACCGGCAACGACAGACGGGCGTCGCGAGTCTCAGCCACTTCTTCCCCAAAAGAAGCAGCTCGGCGCCCTCCCTCCGGCATGCACACGCGTGGCGCCAAGTGGTATGTGACTGGCTTGACTCGTTGTGTTGGTGTCGGTTCCTCGCTCGCGACAGGTACCTCGCGAGCGGCAAATGCCGCACTCGAGCCAAGAGTTTGACAGCCAAACCGACATCGACGTCCCAGCTCGTGAAGGCGAGAGCCGAGCACTCGGGCACGCCATCGCCACGCCCACGTCAGCCACCGGTCGCGCGTGGGTTGGGGACTTGCAAGGTCCCTGCTCAGTGCCGTCGACGGCCGCCTCCACCGTATCGGACACGATCAACAGCACGGACGCCGACGTCTACTCGTACCGGGAGGAATGGGATCTCGGAGGGCCGTCAAGCGAACCCGCGAGCAGCCGGAGCAGCGACGGAGCCTCCTCCAGTGACCACGACGGCAACAACCTGGGCGACAATGGAGACTATGATAGCTGCGGGCTCGAGGCGCCGTCCCAGTTGAAGGGCAGCGTGGCTTCAGCTGTGTTGGATCGAGTGCCGCAACGTACTCCTGACAAGCTGGACGTGGCGGAGATGCCTGGGCCCGAAGAAGACGCACTTGCCGCTCGCTCTGCGCCTTGTTCCTCGCCTGGAAGCCCGCGCACGGATCGTGCCGACGTCTCCAACTCCACTGACTGCCAGGATATTGGGGACACGGAGGCGGTCGCTCCCCAAGACGGCACGTACAGCGCCCCCCGGACGACTACGGACATCCAAGACGACGAGCCGCGACGCATCCAGGTGCTGGTGCGCGTGCGTCCGTCGGCCGGGAGCGCCGAGGACAAGGTGGTGGTGACTGTCGGCGAGCAAGGTACGTCGATCCAGGTCCAGTCGCCGAGCGGCCACGCCAGCCTCGCTGGAGCGCTGGGCGCCGGCAGCATGACGACCGTGACCGAGTGCGCGTTCGACCGCGTGTTCGGCGCCTCGGCAAGCCAGCACGACGTGTTCTGCGCCGTCGAGCCGAGCGTGCGCGCCGCCATGGACGGGTACAACGCGACCGTGCTCGCGTACGGTCAGACGGGCACAGGCAAGACCCACACCCTGTTCGGCAAGGACTTTGGCGCGGGGGACACGGCGGGCGTCTGGACCCCGAGCTGTGATGAAGAGCACGGCAGCAGCGCGGATCCTTCGTTGTCTGCGTCGTCTATGACGGCGCCGACATGGGGCGTTGTTCCCCGCGCGCTTTGGCTGCTGCTGTCGCTGTCCGCGAAGCTGGAGGCCGAGGCGGCGACCGGAGCGGCGGAGCGCGTGCACGTGGCTCTGCACTGCAGCTTTGTGCAGATCTACAACGACCGGCTGTTCGACCTGCTGACGGACCGGCGGCGGCAGAAGCCGCTGCTGCTGCGCGAGCAGCCGCGGGCGGACGGCTCGACCCACGTGGTGGTGGCGGGCCTGTCGAGCGAGCGCGTCCTGTCGGTGGCGCACGCGCTCCAGCTCGTGCGCAGAGGCCTGGAGAACCGCTCGGTGCGCGAGACGGAGGCCAACCTCGCCAGCAGCCGCAGCCACGCGGTCGTGCAGGTCAACGTGGCGCTCGAGCGCGTGAGCGCGGCGGGCGAGCGCTCAACGCGGACGTCGCGCCTCAACCTCGTGGACCTCGCGGGCTCGGAGAAGTGGAACACGGACGTGGCGATGGACGACGCGCACTCGCTCGAGCTCAAGAACATCAACGCGAGTCTGTCGGCGCTCGGCAACTGCATCGCCGCGCTCGCCGAGCCCGGGCGGAGGCACATCCCGTTCCGCGACTCGACGCTCACGCGCGTGCTGCAGGACTCGCTGGGCGGCAATACGCAGGCGTACCTGGTCGCCACGGTCAGCCCGAGCCTGGCCGCCTGCGACGAGACCCTCCGGACGCTGCAGTTCGCCGACCGCGCGCGCTCCGTCATGCAGAGCGTGCGCGTCAACGAGACGAGCGGATCGGCGGCCGCCATGGTGGCCACCGAGCTGCTGGCGGCGCGTGCGCAGGTCGCCAAGCTGCGTGACAAGCTCGAGAGCGCGCAGCGCCGGCACCACGAGGCGCGGGTCAAGGAGCTCGAGGCGGCGCAGCGCAAGTTCTCGGACGCGCTCAAGGACAAGGACCGCGAGTTGGGCAAGCTGGCGCGCGAAAACGCCGGCTTGCTCAAGTGGAGAGACGAGGACGCGCGCCGCATCCGCGCGCTCGAAGCCCAGGTGCGCGCGCTGGAAGCAGCGAGAGACAGCAGCGACCAGCAGGCCGCACGGACTGTGGGCGGCTGCGCACTGGACGAGGCCGCTTCGAGCGACAAGACGGTCATCAGTACAGCTCAAGGCGTCGACGACGAGGGCGGGGGATCCGGAGGAGCAGCGCGCCCCAATGTTCGCAACGAGCTGGCCCGACCGACACCCAAGGCGAGTCTTCCGCGGCTCGCGAGCGACCGGAGCAAGGAGGCGCTGCCTACCGCACAGGCGGCTCGGACGTACAAGCAGCTGCTCGAGCGGTACGCGCTGCAGCCGGGCAAGAGTAGGCACGAGCGGCTGCCAAGCGCGGCGCGGCAGCCTGGACTCTCGCCCGTGTGCGGCCAGGAGCCGAGTGACTGCGACCGAAGCTTCCAACCACATGCGCCGACCTTATCAGCGCTCAAAGACGCGGGCTACTCGGCGTCGACGCCGCTGCTGCCGATGGCGACGCGGATCCCGCGCGTAACGAGCGTGTCTCCGCGTGGACTGAGCCCCGCGGCGTGCACGCAGCCGTCTCCGCTGGACGTTGCGGCGTGGAGACGGTCGTCTTCGTCCCTGACGCCGCGTCGGGTGGAGCTCGAAGAGTCGCCAGCTGCGCGTCCGCCACCGACGAAGCTGGCGAGCGACGCGGTCGAGGCGTGGACGCGCAGGAGCGCTACATGTAGCAGCGACGCCATCGCTGCCGCGTTGCCCACAGCGCCCAAGCCTGCCGCGAGCGCCAGTGTCTGCGCCAAGCACAGCCTGCGCGGCTGTGTCTTATGCGGCGGCGCGATGGACTTGAGCCAGGCGCGGCAGCCTGCGGCGAGCTATCCCGGGCCGACGCCGGCGGTGCGAGCGCCGAGCGAGGCCCTGGCGAGTCCGGACGAGCCGTGCGCGCGCCACCGCCTCGCGCGGTGCTTCATCTGCAGCAAAGCCACTGGCGGCGAGGGGCGCAGGGGTTGTGGTGGTGGCAGTACGGCGGAGGCGGGCTCAGTAGCTGCGGCGACGGGGCCGGCAGGCGTGAGCGCGCAGGCGGCCAAGTGCTCGGCTCACTCGCTGTCCAACTGCATCCTCTGCGGCAGCAAGGGAGCGCAAGGACAAGGCCATACGAGCGGCAGCGCGCCAGCGGCTCAGCCGCGGTCGACGTCCTATGGCGAGGACCCT
Source organism: Phytopythium mirpurense (assembly GCA_023338055.1). Taxonomy (NCBI): domain Eukaryota; phylum Oomycota; class Peronosporomycetes; order Pythiales; family Pythiaceae; genus Phytopythium; species Phytopythium mirpurense. The sequence goes on from JAADXZ010000854.1 coordinate 9,401, forward strand.
CCGCGCCGGTTCACACTGGACGCGCGGCTTTTGGGCCTGCCCGGCGCGTCCCAGTCCATGCTGTCGTCCACGTCCTCGCCCTACGCGCACCCTCCCGCCTCGATCAGTGAGCGCGGCGGCCACCAACTCGCCATGTACCCATACCCGATGCCACAGCAGCTGCCCATAGGCGCCCTGCATCCGTCGCTTCACGCTGACGGAGCGGTGCCGTACGCCATTCCGTCGGACCCCTCGCGGTGGCCCAACATGTCTTCGTAGTTGCCCACTACCGCCGCGGCGTGTCGTCTGCACAGGAGGCGACCGTCGCCCATACACTTTCGAGTACAAGCTGTTTCATGCTACAGCAGCCATTGCTGCGGCAGCATTGCCGCATTGTGGAGAAGCGTCGAATCAAATTGATGAGTACCCTGCGCGTCATCGGGGTATACAAACGCTAGCATGTTGCGTCAAGTTGAAGTTGGCGAGGAGCTCTCTCCCCTCAACCAGCAACTTGAGCCTCCGGAACAAGAGGCGGAGTCTGGTTTGACAGTTGCAGGATAAGAGGTCCCTCCGACCGCCGCGGGCATGAAAATTGCACTCACTTTTGCATTCGCAGAGGAAGCGCCCAGCCCCAGCGAGCGAGCGACGCGAAGCATGGCGGCCGCGACGGACGCGTGGGCCGCGCTCGAGTACCTGCCGGGCTTTGGCGGCCACTTCTGCTCCGAGGCGCTGCCAAACGCGCTGCCCAAGGGCCAGAACAACCCGCAGAAGGCGCGTCGACGCTGCCACCATGTCGAGATACCGACGGATGGCGCTTCTAACTTGGCTTCGCTCGCTTCATGGGGAAGCGCAGTGCCCCTATGGATTGTACGCGGAGCAGCTCTCGGGCACGGCGTTCACGCTGCCGCGGCACAAGAACCAGCGCAGGTGCGCCGTCGACACGCGTTGCATCGGTCGGAGACGCAGCTATGACCGTATAGTATCGAGGCTCTGACGTGGGGCCGTGTGTCGGAAGCTGGCTGTACCGCATCTTGCCGCCTGTGATGCACGAAAAGTTCCAGCCCCTGGCCGCGCCCTTTGTCAAGGCCGACTTTGGCAAGGAGACGCTGACGCCGCAGCAGATGCGCTGGCAGCCCATGCCCTTCCCGTCCGACGCCGAGCGCGTGACCTTCATCGACGGCCTGCGGACTGTCGGTACGTCGACAGACTCGAGTCTGTGCGCTTCTTGATCGGTGTGTGTGTGTGTGGAATCCCGTGGCTCAAGCGGCAATTTCTCTACCGTGTTGCGCTGCGCAGCGGGCGCCGGGGAGCCGACAATGAAGGCAGGACTGGCGATCCACATGTACACGGCCAACGCCTCGATGGTGGACACGTGCTTCTACAACTCGGACGGCGACTTCTTGATCGGTAAAGCAGTGTGTGTGTGTGGAACGACCTCCCTTCCCCTCCTTGCTCACAAAGCCTTGTGTGGCTGTGTGTTCAAGTCCCCCAGCACGGCACGCTCAAGATCACGACCGAGTTTGGCAAGTTGCTGGTGGCTCCGAGGGAGATCTGCGTCATCCAGGTGCGTTCTGATCCTCCAAACCCACTACTGCTTTGTATCGCGTTGAGGCTAACGGCGAGAGTGGTGAAACAGCGCGGCATGCGCTTCTCTGTGGACGTTGGAGAGCCCTCGCGCGGGTACATCCTCGAGGTCTTCAACCGCCACTTCGTGCTGCCGGATCTCGGCCCGATCGGTGCCAACGGACTCGCGAACCCGAGGGACTTTGAGCACCCCGTGGCGAGTTACGAGGACCGCGAGTGCGAGTACCGCGTGCTCAACAAGGTACGCAGCGGCTCCCTCTTCGTCTTGGGGAACGAATACGCTGCGTGTTGGTGCTGATCCAACGATTGAACGGCGATCATGTCGAGCTTAGTATGGCGGCTCCCTTTTCTCGGCCCGGATGCGCTTCTCGCCCTTCAACGTGGTCGCGTGGCACGGCAACTACGTCCCGTACAAGTACGACCTGGACAAGTTTTGCACCATGAACTCGGTCAGCTACGACCACCCGGTACGCCCGTCATTGATTGCCGCACGCGTCCTAGTGTCCCTATACTATCCACAACTGACGCGCGATTGGACTCGCCTCGCTCGCTCGCGGCAATGGCAGGATCCGTCCATCTACTGCGTGCTGACGTGCCAGACCGAGGAGCCAGGGAACGCCGTCGCGGACTTTGTCATCTTCCCGCCGCGCTGGATGGTGCAGGAGCACACGTTCCGGCCGCCGTACTTCCACCGCAACTGCATGTCGGAGTACATGGGCATGGTCTACGGCACGTACGACGCCAAGAAGGGCGGCAAGGACGGCTTCCAGCCCGGCGGCGCGTCTCTGCACAGCGTCGACACGCCGCACGGCCCGGACGCCGCGACGTTCTTGGCGGCCTCCAACGCGGCGCTCAAGCCCGACAAGTTCGATGGCGGGCTCGCCTTCATGTTCGAGTCGACGTATATGCTGCGCCTGACCGACTACGCGCTCACATGTGAGCACAACGACGCCGACTACTGGAAGTGCTGGCAGCAGATGCCCAAGCTGTTCGACCCGAGCGCGGCGCCGCCGTCTTAGAGCCAACGCACTGTCTGCGGGAGCCCGAGAAGCTGCATCTTCATGCGTGATGGGCTGCACGCTGCAACTTGACCCGCTTGAACCCTACGGCCTGGTGTCCGGTTTGAACTGACCCACAAAGGGGTTAATATATTGCAATAAGCAACAAAATGCGGACACACCAACTGTTCTCAAAATGGTCGTGAGGGACGTGCAATGTTATACTGTTATAGCCTGTCTTTCTATTAAAGAGCAAGACCGTACTTACACAGGATCATTTCTATAGTACAGTCATTTCTACTTGGTTTTCCAATGTAGACAATCTCAATAGCGGTGATGACATTGCTCGGCTTCGTCCATTGACTCGGGATGTCGGTGGGTGGCACTTGGC